>PVJL010004142.1:7500-138197 GCA_004026885.1 Lyroderma lyra
TCTAAACCTAATATGCCTTACAGCTCAATCTGCTCTCAAATTTTTAGATATAGATAGAACAGAGTGAGAAAACCTCAGTGACATTGAGGGAGCTTAAATTTCCTCAGTCTGTACTATATATTCCTCATAAAATCTGTTTTATTCTGTTCTTCTGAATCAACCGTAGACGCCGCTCTCATTTGTGAATTTATCACTTGATGAGGAATGATATATAAATTGGTAAAACATAATATATTTAAAGGCTTTGAAGTAATAAATATTCCCTAGTTGATTTATTTTTTGAATTTTTTTTGGATATCAAATACCATATTACTAAGGGTCATAATCTCATTACATAACCTGTGATGATGTCACAGAAAAAATTAAAATGAACCTTCAGAGCATACCCACATTCAGAGATGATAAGGGTTCATTTAATTTCAGAATGTTTTTAAAACATTAATTTCATATCAAAATGTTAAAATTCATCCAAGTTAAAATCAACAGGTGTTTTTTTTTTGTCATATATTAGTGATTCAAAGATAGAACTTTCAGTACCATTGCACATATCAACCTAAATATGTGCTAAAATAAGGATAGTTCATAAAAGGTGTGAGATTGACACTTAACAATGTATTTTTCTCAATTCCATACAGTTCGATAGGTATTGAAAAGATTGTGCATCTGTTCTTTGTAAGAATGATCACTTTAAAAAACCAACTTAATACTAACCAGTTGAAGTTTGTTGTATGTTTTTATATTTTCCAAGATCCAAACATTGCATTTCATTCACATGAGGGATAGAGATAGTAGCATTTGTTGCTTACCTCCTAATTGCCCAACCACTTTATAAAATTTTATCTTTTTTGTCACATTTAAACAGTTTAGTGATACTATCCATACTCCTTAAAAGTGTTTCTGAATATACTGTGGATCAGTTTACCAGTCAAAAATCTTACACTGCGAACACATTTCATGCTTTACATAGCTGCAGCAACATCGCCTACACTAAAACCCTTTGGCTGCTTCACACCCCCAAAAAAATACAACAGTACACAAAATATATATGAAATTTTTACAAATGACTAAATGAGAGAGAGAGATCATTTTTAGCATGAGAGCAATAAGTATTGAAGTTTCTTATTCATTTTAATTGGTCTGCCATCCAAATGCCAATTTCCACAGGTGAAAAGTTTGGTGGGTACACAGGAATGTTGGTGAAGTGACAGCTGCCTGCTCCTAACTACTCTGTTCCAGTTAGCAATTTCCCTGGAATTGACTGGTGCTTTTGTCCAATGAATTTATCTTAAGAAAATATTATTAAGAAAAACAGTCTGTTCTCAATAAAAATTCTAAAAAATGTAGTATCTTACAGAAATATTTTCCAAGTTGAAAATACTGTGCCTAAAGAATTTTTTTAAAAATCTGAGAAATAATGTGGTAATTTTTGATGCACTAAAAAGACCATTAATCACAGTCATTCCTTTATTCTGAATAATATGTATTAAATAAAAAATTAAACAAGTAGTGCCTGATATGTGGGAAGCATGCAAAGATGTTTTTATGACTCATTTTATGACTTCTTTGCACATACTTTTTTTAAAGAGGACGCCAAGATTGTTGTCCTTTTGGGACATAATTGTAGATGGGTCACTTGGGAGAGGAAGATGAAATTCTTACAACCTGGGCCTGAAGATGAGAGAAGGAATATTAAAAACAGCAACAACAAAATAATGATAATTTAGAAAACCTCTCATTTATTTCTTCATTCAGTCAAACAATATTTCCTGGGCACATTGAATACTACTATGCATTGAACATGGTGTAGGTGTAAAAATAAGCAAGGTCAAAATGATATATCAAAACTCAACCAACACAAATGTCACAGTAAATGAACAAAGTTCCAATGCAATATGAACAAATAAAGACTATGCTAAAGAAGCAAGAATAGATAATGAGTTAACTGGTAATATGGGTATTGAGGAGTATTTTACATAGCAGGTGGTACAGAGCTGAGTACTTCAGGGCACTTCAAGGATAAACAGGGAGAAAAGAGAATTATGGGCAATGGCAATAATTTGGGCCTATGTAACAACATCGAGGAGAGAGCAAACAGTGTTAAGAAAATTATTAGAAAAACTTGTTTCTAAAATTATCGAGATAAACCACTGAGTCTTACTTTCTCATCCACTGACATCAGGGCCATGTTTCTATCAGCAAGAGTGGGACGGCTTAAGTGGGTTAACCAGCAAAAGGATAAAAAAGATACTTTCTGGTTGAGATTTCCTGAAATAAATTGACGGCCCTGTATAAAGCTCCAAAGAATACTTCTGAGAAGTCTATGCACTTAGTTTATATCAGTCATCCATATCCATCCACCATATTCATCCATGGATCCCAGTGTTAATTTGTTGCAAATTAGCTCTCAGGTTGTCATTGACAAATAACTTCTCTTTTGAATGCCAAACACATATTTACACACATAACACCCAAATACACACAATGAAGAGGAAAGAGACCCACATTTAGAACACTGCTTGCTTTACTAATGTCAGCAGATCTAAGGTGGTGTAGTGTGAAATCGTTCTTTTCCTTGGGACATCTGAATGGAGTTATCATAGGTCAAGCATTCAGAAACATTCAAATTAAAAGAGTCTTTTTCACAAATAATTTTTGGCAAAGAAGCCAAAAACCATACAATGGAGAAAAGAAACCTCTTTGGTAAATGATGCCAAGAAAATTGGAAAGGCACATGCAAAAGAAGGAGACTAGATTATTCACCATAAACAAAAATTAATTCAAAATGGATCAAAGACCTAAACATAAGACCTGAAACAATAAAATTCACAGAAGAAAACATAAGTACTAAACTTATGAACCTTGGTCTTAAAGAGGATTTAATGAAGAAGAAGTCAAAGCAAAAGTAAATGAATAGGACTATCAAACTAAAAAGCTAAACTGCATAAGAAACTATCAACAAAAGAGGCAACCAACTGAATAGGAGAAGAAATTTACAAACAACACTTCCAATAAGATTAATATCCAAAATATATTAAAAACTCATGTAACTCAACAAAAAAAAAATCAAAGAATCCAATTTAAAAATGTGCAGAGGACTTGAACAGACTATTCTCCTGAGAAGACATACGAACAGCCAATAGATATATGAAAAGATGCTCTAGAGAAATACAAATTAAAACCACAATGAGATCCCACCTCTCACCTGTTAGAATGGCTGTTATCAACAAGACAAGTAATAGCAGGCATTGGAGAGGTTGTTGAGGGGAATGAGGCCTTCATACACTGCTTGTGAGAAGGTAAATTGGTACAGCCACTACAGAAAACAGTATGGAGGTTTTTCAAAAAATTAAGAATAAAATTACCATATGAGCAAGCAATCTCTTTTCTGGGTACCTGCTCTCAAAATTTAAACACATTTATCAGTAAAGATATATGTACCCCTATGTTCGTTGAGGTACATATATTCAGCATTATTCATAGTGACCAAGACATAGAAACAACTGAAGACTCCATTGATAGATGTTTGGATAAAGAAGACGTGGTACAGCTTTCATTTTTTTCTTCCATCTTGGAGCCTGCAAAGGTCTGCTAGGAACAGGACTGCTGAAACAACACCTGTGTCTGGAAGGCTGTGGTCCAAGGCCATTTTTGGTCTCCAAAACCAGAGAGAACACACAGCTCTTCTTAAAATTGAAGGTGTCGGTGCTCGATATGAAACTGTATTCTATGTAGGCAATAGATGCTCATATGTGTATAAGGTAAAGAACAACAGTGACTCCTGGTGGAAAACCAAAAGAACAAACAAACAAACAAACAAACAAAAACATAGTAATCTGGGGAAAAACTCATGGAAATAGTTAGTGGCATGGTTCATGCCAAATTCCAAAGCAATGTTCCTGCTAAAGGCTATTAGATACAGAATCTGTGTAATGCTTACTGACTTAAATCCTCAAGGATTTAAACTTATTGAAAAGTAAATAAATTGGATTCGTTATCTTGAGAAAGAAAAAGCTATGGTACATATATATACAGTGGCCTATTACTCAGCCATAGGAAAAGATGAAATACTGCCATTTGCAGCAATGGACATATCTTGAAAATATCATGCTTAGCAAAATAAGTCAAATGGAAAAAGTCAAGAAGTATATATTTCAGCCATACGTGGGATATAAAACTGATAGCAAGATGTCACCCCAATAAAAAAAAGTTAAAAAGAAAACAAATGATAGCCACAAACAAACAAACAATACAAAGAAACAAACAAAAACTCATAGACGTGAACAACAGTATGGTGGTTACCAGAGGAAAGAAGGGGTGGGAGGATGTAGAAAAGTGTAAAAGGGTCAAACACATGGTGCTGGAAGATCTGACTTGGGGTGTGAGCACAATACAATTTACAGATGATGTATTATAGAATAATACACTTGAAACCTATATAATTTTATTCACCAATGTCATGCCAATAAATTTAATTAAAAATTTTTTTAAATAGCCTTTTTCCTCAAAGTTTAGACTATAAACCTGATAGAGTTAGACTGCTTCTTCTCATTTTGTATGCCTAATCACCCAAGGTGTCAGGTCTCATGAAAACATTGAAAAAGCAAGTTTGTGTCTTTGTGCCATTAGTCTTTACCTAGAGAACACCAACTGTATTATCCCTTTGTGGTGAAAAAAGATTTGTAGTCAAGTGTGTTTAGGAAACACTGGATTAAACCCAGTTAAATAGATTCCCTTATCACAGGAATCTCAGCACCTTTACTGTGATAATATGGTAGTATGAATCATGAATCTTTATGACAAGACAATATATAATATAACGTGTTTCCTCCTTTTAGTAGAAAAATTGGATGGGCTTCCTTTTTTTAAGAACTGACACTGAGAATGATTTCACTCTTAGCTTTTTTCCAGTTAGCACATCCATTAGCTTCACATAAATGAGCGCCAAATCACAGTCTGATTAATAATCTCCCTATTGTATCAATTTGTCTTCCATTATGGCTGGTGGTAGTACTAGATAAAATAGAAAACATTTGTTATTTTAAAGTACACTGAATATAGAATAAAACAAAACTCATTTTCTTACATTTATAATCAATGGTCTCCTCTTAGTAAATGATCTCTATCCTCAGTGTTAAAGTCATATTCAGCTAAATGAAGGTCTCTGAGGCAAAAACAATAAATGACCACTTTCTCATTCAACTGCATGAAGTTGACCTTCAATAAAAATGCACCTGAGATTGGTAGTTATTGCTGATAAAAGTAAAAAATAGTGAATGTTTTTTTCTTAGGGTGCACATATGCAAAATATTTTTTGATTTATTAAAAATATGTAAATACATAGAATAAAATGTTTACATATATATAAGATTGCTGGAAAACTGAGGAAAAATTAGCAAATATTCACTTTATGCTCTAAAACTGATATCCTTGATAGAGTAACTTCATTTAATTAAGAAAAATTAAATTCTTCTAAAATTCAAGTGTTTATTCTATAAATTAAGACAACCTTATAATACGACATTGTATACACACTATCCATTTCCCTTTAAATAACTAATTTATATGTGTTTTACTCATGTGTAAAGTTTATTCTCTTCTCCTACAAAAACTAAAAAGAACTTAAAAAAAAAGATAATACCCAGCTTCAGACCACTCCAGCATCATGTCCCACCTGAAGAAGAAGAAAAAACTGAGAAACTCTTAAAAAGTTCACTATCTAGAGCAGGGGTGTCCAATCTTTTGGCTTCCCTGGGCCACATTGGAGAAAGAATTGTCTTGGGTCACACATAAAATACAGTAACACTAATGATAGCAGATGAGCTGAGGAAAAAAAAAGTCGCAAAAAAGAGAAAAATCTTGAAGTTTTAAGAAAGTTTACAAATTTGTGTTGAGTCCCATGCTGAGCCATCCTGGGTCACACGCAGCCCATGTGCTGCTGGTTGGACAAGGTTGCTCTAGAGTCATAAGCTCACTAAGACTAAGACCTAAATTGCAGAACTATTGAATTCTTCTTTTCCCCCACACCTCAACACCACATTGTTAAAAGCCCACTTAACAGTTACTTTTTAACAGTACATCATGTCCTACTATCAAGAAGAAATTATAAGACAAAAAACACAATTTGCAGAGATAGAGCAGCTTCAGAACCAGACATGGGAGACTTTTGAACTATCAGACTAGCAATTCAAACAGCTATGATTAAAATGCTAAGGGCTCTAATGGATAAAGTAGGCAGTGTGCAGGAACAGATGGACAATGTGAATAGAGAGACATAAATCCTAAAATAGAGCCCAAGGCTCTTTCAGCAGTTGAGCCTTATGGAGAACCAGCAGGTGGCATGTCAGGCTTAAGGGTGCCCTAGGCCTTTTTTAAACTGCCCTAGGCCTGATACTAGTGGCAGACAGCCCTTGGTTCTCAGAGTGGCCTTTCCCACACACCTCCAGGTTCAGCACAGGCAGTGAACAACCTCAGATAGCTGTGGCTTCTACCAGGTGGCCCCAGGCTGGTCACAGGCAGTGAAGCCTCTCCCTAGAGGCCCCAGAACAAACATACCTGAAAGCTGACTTTGGACCACAACAAAGCACACCCAACTAGTGGTCTCAACAGGCACACAAGCCCACTGGGCAGAATCCTTCTTTGTGGGCTCAGCCCCCACATAGCTGTTTATACACTATGGGCATGACCAAGCCTCACAGCTAGTCGCCTGAGAGTCAGTCCCACCCACTGATGTGCCAAAAGCAGTCAAGTATCAGCTGCAACAGGAGAGCACATACAACTCAGGCAAGGGACACTCCTGAAGCACATAGTGCAGATGATTAGGGAGACAGCCCCACAGGGCTAAACAAAACACCTACTACATAGGCCACCCATCAAAGACTGAGAGATATCAGAAATCTACATAATACGTAGAAATGGACACAGAGTTGCAGCTAAAATGAGGAAACAAAGAAACATGTCCAAATGAAAGAACAGAAAAGAACTCCAGGAAAACAGTGCAAGACAAAAATAGGAGCAAGGGCAACAAATAGAAAACAGTAATGAAAATGGTAGATAGTAACCCAACTATATCAATAAAAACTTTGAATTTCAATAGTCTGAATACACCAATTAAAAGACAAATGGTGATAGTGGATCAAAAAATATGACAACTATATATTGTCTACAATAGAGCCACTTTAAATATAGAGACACATAAACATTAAAAATATATGGATGTACAAAAATATGCCATGCTGACATTAATCAAAAGAAAACAAAGGTAGATAATGTTAATTTCAGACAGAGAAGACCTCAAAGCAAGGAAAGTTGTGAATTAATTTTATTTAGGAAACAAATATCACTTCTTAAATACTTTCCCTCTGATCTATAGTATTTAACTCATGAATGGTAAGTAGTAGTACAAAATACAGAGCTTCAGATACTGTAATATCAGCTCTGGCTTTTAGTTATATATCACAGTTTGTCTTTCTACATACAACAAAGCCTCTGTAAACTAAAGTTGGATTTTAGTTAAATCAATTCTTAATGTCTCTATATCATATTCTAATAGCACAGTCATTTTCTCTATTGAATACATTACTCTAAATGTATAAATAAATTCTGTTTGCACATTCTAACCCCGCAGGAAATAGAGCCAAACTCTAAGCTTGCAATTATTTCCTTATCTCTGTAAACAAAAAATGAATAAATTTAAGGGAAAACTAAATATACTGTGAGCCTGTGCTTTGTCATCTCTTTCCAAGGTGGACTACAACATGTGATTTG
This sequence comes from Lyroderma lyra, assembly GCA_004026885.1. NCBI lineage: Eukaryota > Metazoa > Chordata > Mammalia > Chiroptera > Megadermatidae > Lyroderma > Lyroderma lyra. The sequence continues at coordinate 15,265 of PVJL010004142.1, forward strand.
ATGAGCAAGAAAGGAAACTTAGTTCCACTTTCTTCTGTATAAGATCCTTTTGTATTTCATTCGTTTCACATTGAGTAGAATAGTCCACATATCTCACCTTCTCACCTCAGTCATGTGTCCAAACTCTGCAACCTAAGTGGACAAGAGTCAGAAATGAAGGTTAAAGGGCTTGAACTACCCTGTTCTATTTCCTCACCTTAATGTTGTATTCTCTACACCTGTAGATGCAGTGAAATCAGATTCCACTTCTATTCCTATCTTGCTCCCTAATCCAATGCTTATGATCATTTAACTAGGAACAGATGACCCAATCCTAAATTTCTTTTCAGCCTGCTTATTTCTAATGACCATATCCAGCCACTCTTTAGACAACAGAAGTGAGAACTGGTGTCAGGAAACATTAAAAGGAACAGTAACAAGAGTCTTGGTCAAATGGTAAAATATTATACTATATTCACTGAAAGTATCATACTTTGTTGTCATTAAAGTTAGATATTAGATTAATAAAAATTCACTTAGAAGGATGATTTTTTTTTAAAAGTTGAAAAAAATCAAGTTAAAAATATAACTTTATTTTTATGAAAAAAGTGCCACATGAGTGTATATGTGAGAAGTTTAAAAAATGTATTTTATTTTCAATTAATTATCTCTAAGCAGGATTATGGGCTTATTTTTCTTTGAAAAATTCATTTTTGTTTTCTATTTTAATAAATAGTTATTAATATACTTATTATTTTGTAAGAGAAATAAATGAGATAAATCTTTGTTCTTAAATCTTTTTTAGAGCAAAATAATGTCCATAGGAGCCAGAGCTAAGACTAAAAAAATTTGGTAGAGTTTACAGATTAATCTTGGGGAAAAACTCCTGAAAAATTCTACTTTAAGTAATTAACATCTAATATGCCCTAGCCCAAGTAATTAAAAGTACTTTTCTAATAATTGAGCTTAATTATTTTAGAAACATGGATAATTGGCAATTGACTTTATATATATATTGTATTATATGTAATATATTACATGTAATGAATATATACTATAAATTAATTTTATATTCTTTATACTATTTATGTATGTATATATATTTGTGTGTGTATATTTATATATATATATACAAAAAAAATTTTCAAATGATAACATTTAAATCTGCTTACAAAAATAATACTGCAGATCAGAAATTAAATTAAACTATTTATTTACAATTTCAAACACTCTTGCCATTCTTGTGTAGGAGTAAGCAAAATTGTTCTTGGTTCACTGAATTCCCTCAAAGTGAAACAACTACTAATGTTTCATGGCTCAGAGGAGCAAGGTAACTCATGGGAAATTCCATGTAATTAGCTAGTAAGTAGCACTTGCTCTGAGTTAGATCCTAGGAAATGAAGATTAAGTTTTACTGTACTCAAATTACTAGAAATAATTTGTTTCAATTCAACACACCAGGTAAACATCAACACCTAAAACAGAGCTCTACCTTCAGAAATTCTTTATTAGGTATTAAGTACGAGTATCTAGAATCATTGCCAACTCTCAAAAAACCAAATGGCCTCCCTAGAAATGATTGCTAATAAGATTCTCACACTGTCTGCAAGATAGACTTGAGGGTTACTCATTTCCATTTCTGGCCTCAGCTATTTAACAGGTAAATGTAAGTAATGGCAATAAGGGAGGAAAGAAATATTCTTTCTTTATAAATATTTTTAGTATATAGTCATGGATAGAATATTGGTAGAAATATGAACATTAGAAGAGTTCTGATAAGGGCTTATAACAAGTTTGTCCAACTTGCAGCCTATAGGTCACATATGGCCCAGGGCCGCTTTGAATGTGGCCCAACAAAACTTTGTAAACTTCCTTAAAACATTACAAAAATTATGCACAGAACTTTTTTTTTAGTTCATCAGTTATCCTTAGTTAGTGTATTTTATGTGTGGACCCAACACAATTCTTCCTCTTCCAATGTGGCCCAGGGAAGCCAAAAGGTTGGACACCCCTGGCTTAGAAAGAAATTAGCAAAAATGTCACTGAAAACTGGATGAAAGGTAATCCTTTTTAAATAGTAACAGACGATGTGGCTGAATTGTCATTTGGTTGTGTAGAAAGCAGAACTTGTAAGTGATGAACTTGGGTACTTAGCTGAGGAGATTTTTAAGGAAGGTGTTGAAGGAGTGACCTGTATTCTTATTGCTAATAGTAAAAATATGAGAGAACAAGGTAAATTGAGAAATAAAAAGTTAAGCAAACAAACAAAAATAGCATTTGATAATTTGGAAAATTCTCAGCATACCCAAATTACAGAAGGCACTAAAATTAAATTCACTGTTAAAAAAGTGTGCTCTGGTGGGAAGTCCATGTTCGTTCCTAGGCAAGTATTTATTCAAGAAATTAGGTTTATGACTCATTGATCCACTCAACTATCACTTCAGAAGCCAGGAATAGAGATGGTATAATCCAAGAGAGATCTGTGGAGAACAGAGATGGAATAATTTAAGGAAGATCTGTGTAGAACCCTTTTGTCTAAAGGTATACCTCCTTGTGACATATACAGGAGAACCACAAGTTTCAGAGAATGTTTTATCAGTAGAAATACTGCCATCTTGGTTTGAAAAGAGATAGAGACAGGACAAAATGAAGAGAGAGAAGATTGTCAGATTTTCAAAATTCTATAGCAGGAAATAGTCTTATATTGCCACTCAGGTACCACCTTCAAGAAAAAAAAATGACACAGAATAATGAGCCACAGGCATAGAGGCCTGCAAAGACATTGGTCCAAGGCAGAGGCCAGAGGCATAATAAGTTGGAGGCACAGGCAAAAAGAAATAGAGACCTACTGAGCCACCACAAGCACAGAACCAAGGCTTATGGAAGTGCTTCCAGGGACAGAGCCTGTGGAGTTGTCTTGATTACAAAGGCCTATCCAATAAATCTAGATAGTAGAGCTGTAGAACCAATGGGCAGACCTCTGAGCCACAGAGTATTATTCCCAGGCCTTGAAATCTAATAGAATTTAGTTGCTGAGTTTTGAATATACTTGGGACCAGTGCCTCTTTATTCCTTCTCTCTCTTTTAGAATAGGAATGTATCACTGTTATCACCTCCCTATACTATCATTGTATCTTGGAAGAAGTGGGTAACTTGTTTTCTAATTTCATTGGTCCACAGATGAAGAGGAATTTTACTCCATGATGAATTGTACCCTGTATCTTACCCATATCTGATTTAAATAATTTAGATGATGACATCTTACACTTTTGAGTTGATGATATTTACATGAAAACTTGGACTTAGAGTTAATTCTATAATAGGTTGAAACTTTAGAGAATGTTGTGATAGGGTGAATGTACTTTGTGTAGGGGGCAGATGTAAGTCTGGGAGGACTACAGGATAGCCCTGAAAATATATGTCCTCCTCTTCATCCCCAGAATCTTAATTGGAAAAAGGGTCTTTAAAGATACAATAAATTAAGGACTTTGAGATAAAGTGATCACCTGGATTATTTGAGTGAGCATTAATTCCAATTACAAGCATCCATATAAGTGAGAAGAAATAATGTGACCGTGGAAACAGAGATTGGAGAGATATAGCCACAAGTTAAGGGTCACCTGGAGCCACCAGAAGTTTAGAAGAAATGTTTGTTGTTTTAAGCCACCAAGTTCATGGTAATATAGTACAGCAGCCCTATGAAACTAATGCAGTACTGTAGTCCTTGGCTGGGGAGCTAGGGGAGAGAAAGTTTCATTTGCTTAGTCATATGCTCCTATAGTGGAGTTTCTATCATGTAAGTGGAGTGTGTGTGCATATTAAGTGGGGGGTGGGGGTGGGGGGTGATAAGCAACAGATTATACTTACATCTGTGGTAACCACAAGTGCCACATGATCTTTTTGTTCTTGCTGAGTTTTTGCAGGCTTTCTTGAGCAAAAGTTTCTTCATTTGCTGTATGCCCTTAGGACACCCTTCCAGATACTTCAAATAGTTGGTTTTAGGTTTTTTAGTTTTCATAATTTTCACCAATTAACAGTTGTTTTATTGAAAAGCTGGTCTGCAGAGCTTCTCACAGTGGCATTGCAGAACTTGATCTCCTCAAGGTATTTATGCCTGCCTAACTCAGACTAAACACAAATAAGTGAAATAGAGAATTTCAGTTAAAATAATTATTTATCCTTTTCACTATATGGTCTAATTCACTCACATATTTTTCCAAGCATAAAATGCCATCCTAGTCTCTTTGGTTGAAAATATGTAGTTCTCCTTCACAAACTCATCTGGCAAGACATAAAAATTGTCTTAAAATGAAGTAATCTTCAGCAGCCTTGAGTTTTTATTTTTTTATTCCCGATGGTGTATTAAAATAGTATGATCTTGTTGCTCATAAATTTTCTAAGCAAGGAATTTCATATTCTTTAAGTATAAGCAAAACTACTTTTTTCTAGTAAAAACAAATAATCTTAGCTTTGCCTTTTCATAGTCTTTGCAAGGATACAATTTGGATAATGTTCTGTCAGGGCTAAAATATATCAAGCTTTAAAATTTTTATAATCCCAACCAAAAGATAAAAATCTACAGTGTCATCTGTTTGATTTTATCTAAATAATGCACATATCTCTTCAATCAACTAGTCAAAATTTTGTATTTTAGGTACTCTTAGGAATGTTAATATTTTATTGTCTTTTTCCAAGTCCTGCATAGAGCACTACAGCATGACTGATGTTCCAGAGAACTATGCTAAGAGATACGCTAACTATTCATTTATCTAGTTTCTCAAATCTTAGAACTCTGCTTTCAGATTAATTCAGATTTTGAAAAGTTACAAGCATAAAATGTATATTACCTACAGCAATGTTAGACATATTCTTTCTACATATACTGATGTCAATGAGAAGAAACAAACACCTAATAAATGTCTTTACATTTTCAGTAATATATGAGTACTTTCAAAGAAATTATATCATGTAATGTTTTTTATTTCCATAACAACTTCATTTTTATGTATTAGAAAATTCTTGTAGATTTTCAGAAACTGGGTGGTTCCTGAGCCTTAGTAATCACACTTCTTAATATTTAATTATATCATAGAGCTGTTAAGGTTTATTAATAGTTGAAAATCATTTTAAATTTGAAGAATGTCACAACAGTCTGATCATTATTAATTTATATAAAGAAATGCAAGACACTATGACAGAAAATTGAACTCTTTCCATGACCAGGTGCATTTTTAAAATGTTAATATGTATAGGATAATAAAGTCTACATTATTCTAATCTATAAAAATTAGGTTTCTTCCTCCAGTGAAATGATTTATTATTTTTAAAAAGCTAAACTAGAATACTTAACAGGTATTTATTTGTTCAATACAAAACTCAATGTACAAAGTTTGGGCATTCTTATTATGCTTCGGTGGTTTACATAAAGGAGTAGTTAGGTCTTCCAAGTCTCTACCAATATGTTATATATTTATTATGAAAGGTATGATGGGAGATGCAAATACTTTTCTATTAAATTATTTGGGTTTTCAGAAGAAGCATAAAGCCTAAGGCATTATAATTGTAAATAATAATAATAATTGCAAGCCACATCAAGATTGGTTTGGAGAAAAGACATTTCAACTATCTTAAAAATAATTTTTCTGATGTTCTTCTGATAAATTTCTAAAGAACTTCCTGTCCTAAATAGTTTTCCTGAATTAATAGTCTGTGAAAATTTATCTCTTATTTTCTTTGGTTTCTAACATTATAAAATATGAAAATTCCTGAGAAATGGAAAAGTTTAAACCTTGTATCTCATTTGCGTTATCCTGTGAAATTAACTGTTTCACAAAGATAATCTGAGATAAATAGACAACTAGAAAATTTCTACTTTTTAAGGGTTTCTCATATGCTAAAAAGTATGATGACTTGATTTTGCAAAATAAGCTCTACCTTGTAAGAAGTGATGAAAATAAATTTATTTATGCCAACGGTTTTGGAGCTTATAAGTAAAAATTTGACAGTGTTAAAATTTACCTGTCCTATTTTCCCAGAAAATAATGATTGTTAAGAAATCCCTCTATACTTTTGCTGTTTGAAATCTTCCCAGCTTTTTGTGTTCCAGGAAACAATTTACCATATAGAACCCCTCTCCCGCGTAAGACTTAGATGGGAAATCGCTGTCTACTCTTTCATTGACTTTCGGAAGACTCGCAGTTGATTCCCTGCAATAACTCTGACAAGACCTTCTGAATTTTTATTCTTTGTCTCCAGAATGATTAGCTGAGATTAGAACTGTTTGTCCCTCTGAAAAGAGATCAACCTTCCCCATTCAGCTAACTGACGGAGACTTTCTCTGTAAAACGATCACAGCTTTAATTCACCCACCTGTACATTTTCTTCCTCCCTGTAAGTCTAAACCATAAACACCCTCCTACACCACTCTCGTCTTCAGATCTGGATGCTCTCCCCATTGCAATAGGCAGAATACAATCTCTCCTTAATTAATACATTATGTCTTTGAAAAGATAAGGTCCGTTAAGATATTTTGGTTTTTGTTTAACAATATACTGTCTTCTATAGTAAGTGATTTCTGTGATGGTAAAATTTTAATGTGTCAATTTGGCTGGGCCATACCATATCCAAATTAAATATTACTTTTGGATATATCTGTGAACGTGTTTCCAGATGAGATTAGCTTTTGAATTGGTGGACTCATCAAACTAAGCCCCCATCCCCAATGTGAGGGGTCAAGGGTCTGAACAAAGTAGGAAACAGGGGAAAGAGAGTGTCACCTTACTTCCTGCCTGCTTGATCTGGGATATCAGTCTTCTCCTGACCTTGGACAAGGATTTACACTATCAGCTCCCCTCGTTCTTAGGTCTTTGGATTCAGAATGGAATTATACCACCAGCTTCCTTGGGTTTCCAGTATGCAGACAGCAGATTACAGAACTTCTCAGCCACCATAATCATCTGAGGCAATTCATGTATACATATGTGCATTTATATATAAAATTTTTTTTTTTTTTTGCTTTTTGGTATGTGGGTAGCTCCCTGACTGGGAATCGAACCCAGGCTGCAGCACTGACAGCGCCAGCACCGAAGCCTTAAGCCACTACACCATCAGGGAATTCCCTTAATAAAATTCTTAACTAGTAGTACAGTTTCTTATTAATGTATTTTAGAAAGATTGCAAGATGGCACCTATGCTGTGCTGTATAAGATGACGTGCCCCTCTAAAAGCAATAATGAAATAAACTCTAAAACCACTTCAGATTTAAGAAGCCATTCTTACAGTATTTCAGGGGTGTTTGTATAAAAAACAGCTTTAGGAAATAAAGATAATGTCTCCCCCTTGATCAGAGAACAGATTTGTTTCCTGACCAGGGTAATAAAAATAATGTCTCTCTCCTGGGTAAAGTTTGAACTGGTTTTTGGGAGACCAGATTGCTTGCAAAGGGTAATATAGTCATTGCCACTCTACAGTGACATATGCATTCTTAAAAGTCATCACATTGGGCAAAATTATGCAATGAAATTCACAAAGCTAATGAAAAAATGGGGTTAGATGCACTATACTCTAAACTGTCATCGTGCCTCATTAGCAACAACAACAAAATAACCACCTAATAAAAATTATAGCATGATTATGTACATGTTACACGCTTAGGAAATAAATACAGACTACAAACTAAAAAAACAGAAGACATCATTCTTAGGAAATCAGAATATGTCATCAGACAATAAGGTCATTGGTCAGGCAAATGAGAAAACAATTTTTCTACCAATTTAAGCCTATACCGTTATTAAATAAGAGATAGTTCCTCATATTAAATTTGTAATTCTACATTAATTATTTCAAGTATACTTGGGGTTAAAATAGGTCTGTCACATCAGGAAAACAGAAGTGGGAAAAGACAATAACCTCCTTTAGTCTCCCTCTTCTGCAGGCAGGGACGATATGGAAGATTTTGATACTAAAATCATTCGATTTTTCCGAAGACAAAAACAAATAATCCAACCAAATAGGGTGGGCATTGAGGGTTATTGAAAATAACGAAGTGCTGTGTTATGCCTAGTACCAAAAAAAATAAATAAATAGAGAGAGAGAGAGAAATCTCATTCTATTTTGAGAGGAAAATGTACACGTGGCAAACGATATTTGGTGGAAAGAGTAGGCATAAAAAGGGAGTCTATTGAAAATGGAAAATGGGAAGTGTTGATTGATATAGTGATTTTTCATCATTCATTTATTAATGATGAAAAGATCATACTTGCAATAAAAATTAATATTATCATAATTTTGTAGACTCTTCCTCATTACTTTATGTAAGTGTCCAAATCCTTACCGGGTCTCAGTATCTAATCTACCTCCTTCTTTCTATTTCCATTGTAACTCCCATAGTCCAACCCACCGTCATTTCTCATGCAAACCTACTGCCACAGCCCAAAATTGGTCTCCTCAGATCCATTCTTACCCCTACTCTAAACTAAATCCCCTTTTTCCCATGTGGCTAAAATAATTTTCCAAAATTTCATATATGATATTTTTAATGTACTAAATACTTAAATGTCTCACATTGTTCTTAGATTTTAAGTCTAACTTTATTAACAAGTTCTATCTGATGTTAAAATTCCTCCCACTACTCCCAAGTTTATCTCTAACTACTTCCATCATTGAATACAAATTAGTCACTCTGTGCTTTTGTTTCCATGACTGCCCTTTTTTCTTCCTCAAGACTTATGCACATATTTTTCCCTCTGCATAAAATGTTTTTTTTTCCAATTTTTTTTCCCAACCCTGGCTTATACTTATTTATCCTAAATTCTCACTTTTAATTTTAGTTCTCCATAGAGGCTTCCCCTGGTCATTCCTAATCTCAAAAATTAGATTTTGTTTATATTCACATAGTAATCTCATCAAATTATAAATAAATGACCATATTTTATTAAAACACGCCATCAAAGCAAACTTGCAGAAGACTTTTATTGAGTGAAGTTTTTTTTTTTACAATTCAGCTGTTAAGTGAAGTCCAGACAATTTGAGTATCATGATATTAAGGTTGTCACTGAATTCACAGGAGGTTGTCAGATACTAAGGGTCCAGATACTAAGACTGAAGTGTCTAAATGATCAATCAAAATTCCTTCGCTCAGCCCCAGGGAAAATTGTTCCACATCATTAAGTGGATAAAAGAGGGTTACAGAAAACCTAAAAGAACAAGTTAATCTACAGAGCAGAAAGAAATAGTTGTGAATATTGGCTGAGTGAGACACATTTTTTTTTTTGGCAGCATTAGAGACAAGATCAGCATTTCAGGAAGAGAAAATTAACAATTCAAAAAGGCAATCCATTGTAGGAGAGCAACAGCAGTCAGAAAGATTTCACAACCATTTCTGAGAGCCATTTTGGACAGCCCTGAGTGTTTTAGAAGGTTTGGAAACAGTTATGTGAGTCATTAAATTTGTTTTCTTTTCTTAAAATTTCAATTAACTTTGTGTTGGAATTCCATAAAATGTAATACTAATCAATACAAAGTGTTACCAAATAAAAAAATTACTCAGATAACTAAAGGAAATTATTTCTGCTTCTAGTATAGCATATATATCTAGAGCTTTATCAATGTGGAAAGTGGAAATACAGCCTTGGATAAAATTTGAGTTTTGTTGTAATGCCGAATTGAGGAAGTGGAAGTAAAGGAAACTTCTTTATACCACAGTGCTAAAAATGGGACTTCTTTTCACATTCTTTTAAATATGAAGCTCACCTGTTGCTTACAAACTTTTTTTAATTTTGTATACACTTATGGGGGATATGCTTAGTAATGCCATGTGTGAGTTTTCTGGAGTTTTGATAACTTGCTTGCAGTAAATTTTTTTTTAAAGAATAGGCAGTTACATGCACACTTCAAAAGTATTTTCCTATAAAATAGTTATGTAGGTTTTGTTTGGTATCTTAATTTCAGTTGTATTCTTTGATGTTTAATGCATTTTGTATAATTGTGTCATGTAGCTTTTTGAAATCATGTAGCATCAAACATTAGAGGTAATTTAATAGTGTTAATCAATTTAAACTTATTTAGTCACTTTTTTTTTTCCAAAAAATACTACTAGATGCCGGTGTTCAGTGTAATTTCTCTTCCTGTTCAGTTATAGAAAGTGATGCTCAATGGTAAAAGGTATTGTGCCTTTTAACACCTAATAATGTGCATTCCATGTAACAGAAAGGACAATAAAATAGCAATGACACAGAAAGAATGCAGTGGAGAGAAAAAAAAGAGAAAAGCTCTTAAAAGTTTAGAGCAAAAGAATGGCTTGATCTGATTGACATATTTAAAGGATCTCTGACTACTGAGCAAGAATAGATTATAGGGTGGTAGTGATCACCAAGACTGGAGGGTAGGTAGACCAGGGAGAAGGCCCAGTAGTCCATGCAGAGGTGTGGGAATGGTAAGAAATTATGGTGTGGGGGATATATCTTGAAGGTGAAACTTGTAAAACTTGTCATATATAGGTTATCAATGAGGACAGAGAGGATGCAAGGACTCTTTTCAAGGATTTTGACTTTAGCCTCCAGGCAGAGTGTAGTGCTATTCATTGAAATATGAGAGCACTGTGGTAGGAAGAAGTTTGGTAAGTGAGGTATGTGGGGATAAGGGAGGAATCAATAATCCAGTTTTGAAAATGCTAAATTCAAAATGTCTGTTACACATCAATGGAGAGATTGAATAGTCATAATGGATATATGTCTAGAATTTAGGAGAAAATTGAGGACTAGAAATAAAAATTGATGGTTATCAGCACATGGATGTAATTATAAGCATGAAACTAAAAGTTTCATGAAGGCATGAAAATATGGGGAGAAGAGAAAAAAGGGTCTGAGTCCAAACTCTGGAGTACTTTGATATGCAGACCTAAAAAGGTGGAAGAGGATACAGAAAATGAGACAGAGAAGTGGTGATCAGTGAAGAGTGCAGAACTTTTTAATAGAAACACAAAGGTAAAATAATAAAATAAGCAAATCGCATAATGAAAGGGACCAGTTTTAATGAATATCACCAAAATTAAAATGGATACTCTGTTTAAAGTGATTTCAATTCTTATCTTTGCTTACTTTGACAAATAGCAATTTAATTGATAAATTTTGATAGAGACTGATACTTTCACAAAACTTGAATTAAAGACTGACTCAAGTAATTTTATGAAAGAAATACACACACACACACACACACACACACACAGACATGCACATATTTTTTTATTTCTACATATTATGTATTCCAAGTCAAAGCTTAAGTGACTAGGAGGACAAAAGCATTGAAAACATTTACATAAAGGAAATGTTTGTTTTTCTTATTGAAATAAATTAAAGGTAGCCTCCTAAGCAAATCAAGGAGATAGTAAGTGATGCCTGAAACAAAGTGCTTATTATACCTAGCTGCTTTTACTGTTTATTCACAAGAGAAGAGAGCCACAATTCAGAAAATATCTCCTGTTCCCCCTTCACTTCTATGATCTACAGAGGATTTGCTGTTTCTACTTATTTATTTTTCCCAGTCAGAAACTAACAAGGCGTTCAGGTAATGGCTCCTGCCAGTACACACTCTTTTCTCTAACCCAAATCTGTAAGTCTGGGGAATGTGCAAGAGCTTTCCAGCCTTCTACCGCAATCTATTACACATGTCCATATTGTCTCTGTAAGAAATCATGGTTACCTAACACAGGCTAGGAACTAGTTTGAATTTTAAGAGCTTTACTCCTTGTGAAATATGCAGCGTAAGAGAGGTAAGGTACAAAATGGCAGAGATTTGCAGGTTCTAAGAATTTTCTACAATTGAAATAACATGTCTAGTTTGCATTCTAATAAATTAAGAACCTGTCCAGATATATATATCTAGTCAAAAATTCTAATCATTGAAATTAAAAATTATTGCCTCTACATTTAGGTATATTGTATTTTTTAAAGGATACCAGGTTTTTTTATTGCCATAGATAATTGCTTCAGATAATATTGGCATTCAAGGTGAATTTAAGATACCAGCATGGTCATATTACCTTAATTTCTGGGGCTGAAGTTGTGTGGGTGACAATGCTTCAGCTCTCACTAATGCTTTAATTTTATAACGGAGACTGAGATGAACCTCAATCCTTCCCCTACCCCACAAGCACAGCTAGCTAAAACAACACTGGGGAACTGGTGGGACTTAACACAGAAGACGTTCTTTTTCCAGTCCTGAATGGTGTAACAGGTGACTACATAACTGGTGGTGAGGACACTTGAACAAAGGAACGCCTGGCTAAGGAGCAAGTTTTTGATAGATGGTTGGTTGAGGACAATTACAGCTGGTTCATAACACCTGGAGGGAGTCTTCAACTAGGCCTTCACGGTGCAGGGGTGATTAAGAGCGTGCAGCCTCCCGAGACAAACTGCTTGATTCAAATCAGGCTCCACTGCTTGCAGGCTGTGTGAGAAAGCAAATTAGCTCTTCTATGCTTTATTTTCTCATCGATAAAAAGGCAGTGCCTGGATAATAAGGAATTTGTGATGATTGCATAAATTGCTGTAGAGATGAGAAAGCATTGCTTATAGCAATGGCTCAATAAACATTAATTATTTGAAAACAAAACAAGATACTATTATTATATAGATTTACTAAAGAATTAGCTTTAGCACGTGCATAACACTTTTAATTTCTATAAAGCCCACTTTATGCTCCCTTAAATCTCAATTCTTGATAGTTCTGAACTTGTTGTTATTTGTCATCTTCTCTGTTCCCTCCTTATCTTCACATGATAATTATCTTTATTTTTTTTATAGAGCTACTTCCCTAGAGGTATTCTGGCAAAGGGAGAACTCAGACAGACTCTGAATTCACTTAGTATGATTGAAAGATTTAAAATTTTGTACTTTAACCTCCACACTTGATGAGTTTCTGTTTCTAGTGAGTTTTGTTTTGCTTTTATCTATACATAGCCATGCTTTGCCATATGAGTGAAATTTGCAGGTTTAAGCAATAAACCATGGCTCTTCTTTTCACTGTTTACAGTAGTCCCCCTTATCCACAATTTTACTTTTTGCCTTTTAGTTGCCTACAGTCCAAAAGTATTAAATGGAAAATTCTAGAAATCATTTATAAGTTTTAAATTGTGTGTCATTCTAGTAGTGTGATGAAATCTTGAGACATTCTAGGATGTCGCACCCTGGATGTGAGTTATCTCTTTGTCCAGCATATCAACACTATATGCTCTCCACTTGTTAGTCAGTTAGTAGCCATTTTGGTTTCAGATCAACTCTTGCCATATCACAGTACTTGTGTTCAGGTAACCTTTATTTTACTTAATAATGACCCCACATACAAGAGTAGTGGTGCTGGCAATTCAGAGATGACAAAGAGAAGCCAAAACGTGCTTCTTTTAAGTGAAAGCTTAGTGCGAAATATCTCAGAAATATTTTGAGAGAGAGTGACCACAATCACATAGCTTTTATTATGGTGCATTGTTAAAATTGTTCTATTTTATTATTATTTATTGTTGTTAATATCATACTATGCCTAATTTATAAGTTAAACTTTATCATAGATGTGTCTATAGAGAAAAAAGCATAGTACATACATATAGAGCTCAGTACTGTGGTTTTAGGCATCCATTGGGAGTCTTGGAGCATATCTGCTACAGATAGGGGGGCACTACTGTGCTTGAATCTTGGAACACAGTATAAATTTGTGCTATATCTTATTTCTCTCTCTGACAATGCTTATCTATTCTCCCTTCTTTTCCTGCTGTTTGCATATACTTCTTAAGGAACTTCTTGCCTTCAAAGACAGTTTTCAAGGCTTCCCATTGAATGAGGAAACCCTTTGTGGTAGGCAGCCTTCAGGATGACACCCCAGTGATTTGCTGCCTCCTAATATCCATGGCCTTGTCTAATCCCCTCTCAATGAGTGAGAGCTAAATTTAGTGACTCACTTCTAATAAACAGAATATGGCAAAAGTGATGAGATGTCACTTTGGACTTTAGGTTTTGGAATGACTGTAGCATCTACCCTGGCTGCCGTTTTTTCACACTCTCTTTCTCCTCCAGCTTGATAGTGGCATTAATAAAAAGCAACCCCAAAAAGAAAGGAAACTCAAGAACAGAGTTATAGCTTTCATCCATCTCTTCATCACAAGAGTCCACTCTAAGTATTAGCCTATGAAGTCTTGGGTTTTAATTTATGAAGAAAAGGTAGATATTTTCACATGGAGCCGTTAAGATGTCACTTTCATTGAGCACATGCCCTGGGCTTTTAGATTTAAAAAACATTTTTTATTACCTTTTTTGCATTTTCTCAAAATCAGTGTGACTAACCAACTGTCACGTGGATTAGTTGAAAGTTATGAAAAGTCTATTGATTTTGTCTTACATCCTTTGTGTATTTCTCTAATCCTTGAAACACAATGGTTTTTCTGTTTTCTTTTATCTTTCACAGCTATTCTTTTCCACCCAAATCTAGTCTTTTCTGGCCTGATCACTTTCTTTTTCTCACTCAAAAATATTTTTATAAATAGTTATAAAATTGCTGCTATAATTCAGACTACTGCTGACTCAGAAGAAAAGCAATTTTAATATTTAAAATTTTTTTTCTGGCCCACTACTTTCATGGATGATAATATAAGCAGCATACAGGTTGATTATAATACCAGAAATCCATCTCCACAATCTTCCAAACTATTAATTATATGAGGAAACAAAATTTCCTTACTGTATTTTAAAAAAGAAATGTGGTAGTAGGGGAAACATGCCTATCAAAACAACCTGTGCCAAGATTTCCTTGTTTGATATTAGAAATAAGATAAAACATATTCAATATTTTTTGAACTTTCAATCATTCACTCATAAATGTTAATCCATATATTAATATAGCATCCAGAGATTTTTTCTATTCCCTAGAGATTTTTTAATTCCCTATTAAAAAATTATATTTCTCATGCAAGCATATAAAATTTTAAAAATCTTGTATTTTCTCATCCTTGTTTTCTCATGCCTTAGCAAAATAACTTCAGGACAAATATTTTATCATAGTACCTGCAATATTATATCTCAGAATTGTTGTAATTCTCCAAGTTCTTCTTTTTATGTATTTACTATTTCAATAACATTGCTGAGTTTATCATACTTTCCTAAGAAGTATATATTTTCAGCTAAAAAAATGGATTCAGCAAAAATATAGGAAGAAATGTAGTGACTATTGCAATAAAGCCAGCTGAAATGAAATTTCAATTTAATCAACATTTTAATATCTTTTATAGATATGACTATGCAGAATATAATATCGACCCATGTTTTATCAGCAGGTGACTGACTATATTGCAATAACATTATCAAATCTTTTCTCAAGAGAAGCTACATTTACATGGTACCAAAATAATTGAGGAAAAAGGAAAATTTTGTTCGGTCTTCTGTATCTGGGCTCTCCATCCCAGTTATGTACTGGTGTCCATTTATCCTCCAGAGGTTCTGGCTATCATACATGTATATCTTAGAGCATTGATAGCTCCTGTTCAGTAATGGGACAACATTGATTAAACAAAAGTACTGTGGAGGTCTTTGTTATAAAACTGAAAGTAACTGTAGTAATTAATCTTGTTAAATATGTTAAATACATTAAAATAATTTTAGACAAAAGAAAATGTACTCAGTACAACAATAAAATATGAAAGGCACTAGAACAGGAAATAACAGAACCCATCAATGCATAAGTATGTGTTTCTCCATTTTGCCTTTTTATCCAATCCCAAAGAGTTCCCGCTGTGCTTTCTTGTGCCCCCTTAATCTACCACCAATGGATTCCTGTAACCCTCCTTTCAGCCCCTCCTTCTATTCTAATATATAAAATAAGCAAATATATATATATGTGTGTGTGTGTGTGTGTGTGTGTGTGTGTGTATGGTGTAAAGAGAGAGGGAAGATTACTATTATTTAAATTGTGGTTTTAATCAATTTCCACTACTGAAATAAGTAATCAGATTTTGAAAAATAAAATCAAGTTAAAACTATGTGCAAATACGCTGGCGCTTTGGGAATGCAGTCGCAGATATATCTCATCTAATGTTTTCAAACTTCTGAAGGAGTATGACTGTATTCGTGTTTTAGTGTTAAGAAAGTGAGTCCCAGGTAGATTAATAAGTGGATAAGGCAGGAATCTATGTTAGCATTTTTCACCCAGGGCTGTGCTGCTTTGCTCCAACATGTGCAGAAGTAAACAATACAAAATTAAATGGCAGTATCAGACAGAATATGGCTACATGCCATACAAAATTGCTAAATAGGGTGGTATAATGGTTAATTTTATGTCAACTTGATATTGACTATTTACAATGTACCAAAAGGCAGATTCTAAAATTTATCATCATCTGCTCTTTTATTATAACAATTTCATGAAAATCATCCTTCAGGCTTTTATTTCAAACACCTGGATCTTCTTTGGGGAAAATCCTATGGGATACTACTAAATTTAAATTACATTAAGAAATAAAGCAGGAAAGAATTATTTCTACACTGGACTTAATGAGAATCAAGTCTTCCCTCTAAATCTTCTAAGCTTAAAATAAATTTAAAATACTATTTTAGAATTCTATATACTGTATTATATGCTAGTTTGTGAGGCAAAACATGCTTGTCTATACATACAAAGCCCTAAAAAATTTAATATACTCTCCTACTTTTTTTTCTGAGAACCAACATTTGTGAGTCTTATTACCAAATGATTATACTATTTTGAGGTTGGTTCACATTTTTAAGTTTTGATTTATTAGAGAGATACTTGTCAATCTAATCCCTTGATTCAATAAATTAAGTCTAATATCTGAATTTACTCCTCTCCATAATATCCAGAACTTATGACCCAAAGTATTTTGTTGCACAACCATTAGCATCATCTGAACTCAGTGTCTATCTGAATTCTTATACTTTAAACTCCTTGATGGTTTGGCACTTTCTATTGTTACCTTTACTGTGTTCATATCAGAATAATCAGGAAAAAGTTCATATAAGCTATGATATTAATGTCAATTTTAAAGTGGGGATAAACTTTTAATAGGTATTTCCTTGAGCCATATGAAACCATATAGCATTCTGTAGATCAAAAAATTAATAAATAGTTCTAATTTCACATAAATCTACCTTATACAGAATGACAAAAGTCTCCCTACTGATCGTAAAGGCTTAAGGAAAATAAGTGCAGAGTGAGGAAGCTTTTGTATTTTAAAAATAAGAAACATATTATATTACACATTGTCATGGAAGTGGCTTTGAATTTGTAAATAGCATTTTAAAAGATAAATTCAAGAACCTGAACTTGAGTATAAGTGACCAAGCCATGACTATTTAGAGTATAAAATTCTATACTGAGGTCAATTAATATAGAAAGGTGGATGGCCATATAGTCATTTATTGAATACTAGTACATATAAAGTTTATCTGCTCTATATTTTTTTACATTTAAAACATATGATAGCATGGCAGATAGTTACCTGTCTATAGACAGTTCTGGCTATCCTACGTATTTGAGACAGGTATCAAAGATGATACATATGTGTGTAGACCTATATGCAATCAGATACATAGAGAAGATAGATAGATAGATAGATAGAGTGCATTTAACACCACATGCAAACATAAGACATATGAGTAGCAATTCTGAGCCACCAATATTTAGATATATACAAACATGAAGCTCACTTTATTCTGGTTGGCTCTAAATATTTATTCCTCCTTTGCAAAGAGTAAACTAAATTAGGTTCTACCAAGCACACACAGTCCAGTCTAAAAATATTTTAGTCAAATAAATATCTTAGGGTCTAAATATTTTAGAGAAATTCGAATTTCAGTGATGATTCAGTTTCGGTCTTCAATTCAGATCTTATTTTCATGTTTTCATGCCTCAGCCTTCTTTCTGGTCCTCCATTTAATTTTACAGAATTCATTTGTGCCATTTGGGACACAGCATTGAAAGGAAGGTGAATTAATTAACATAGGTCAAAAACTGTTTATGAAAATGGGTAGTTACATGTCTAGCTCAGGGAGATGCCTCTACCAACTGACAAATGCTGGTGTTTTGACTGATCTTTTCACTGGCTCTTCCATGCTATTATCTGTACTATTGAGTATATCCAAGATTTTTTAGTCAGGCTAATGAGTATCCATTGCACAACCTCAGAGGTAAAAAACTCTGCAATGGCAGGGGAGCGGGCTATCTCTTTAACTTCCCAAGCATGCTGTGATAGTGGAGGTGGGAGGTTCCTGTCAAACATTAACTCAGGTATTCTCTAAATTCAATCCCTTCTGGGATGTGAATCTAAGGTCCACTACTTATTACTTGTCTGGCTATAATAAGGTGACTTGTCCTCTCTGTACCTCAGTTCTGGCACAGGCATAATTAGAGCAAAAGAATATTTCACTATTCTTTTCAACTGTGACCTCTCCTCAGAATAATCTAGCACTTCCCTGTTAACCCTTAGCAGGGGGCACATCAGAAAGGAGATATATTATGAGTGCTTTACATAACCCTGTTAAAAATGGAGAATATTAGAAATAGATTTGCAAATTCAGCTCAGCATAGAGTTGGGATTTTGAATATTTCTGAGAAACACTTAAGTTTGTGAACTATGTCAATCTCATATGCCCCTTCATAAATTAAGATTATTCGAATCTGCACTACCAGAGTTTAGGGGTGAATGAAGAGCATGGGCTCTGAGCTGGATCACCTGGAATTGAATGCAGCTCCATGACTGCTGTGTGTCCTTAGGCAAGTAAAGTAACTTCTCCGTGATTCATTTTCCCCATCTATATGGTGGCACCATAATGGTGCCTTCACTATAAGGTTGTTGGGATGATTTAAGAAGTTAATTTATGTAAACTTAGTAGAATGCTGGACACACAACAATTATGAAATAAATAATAGCTTATTTGACATTAAAAGGGAGTTAAATATCTTCACTGATTACACAGAACATCCCAACAATGATTGAATTGACCAATTAAAAACGTAATTTCTGAGAAATATGGAACAACTTCAAAGTAGGCAGTGATATCTATATAATACTGAATTTTGTATGTTAAAGAAGTCTCATTTACTAAGTTTAAATACCCACATTTTCAAGTTAAATGTCCACAGGAACACTTAATATTGTAGGTTGAAAGCACATTATGAATTATGGAAAGCTAAACATCTTACATATTATATATTAATATATGATTGTTACATATTACTAATATTACTAATAATTTACTCTAAGTGGTTGTTCCTTGGATTACATAGCAAATGTATAAAGATCTAAATATTAAAGGGGAGTAGAGTTTGCCACCCAAAAACACGCCCCTTTGGGACGTTGATTATTTTTAAGAAATGAAGACCCAGGAAAAACATTTCGTCTTCTCCCAATTACCTAAAATAATTTCAATAGAGGACATACTCCTGGGAGGGAGCTCTCATCATAGATAACAATAGTTTAATATGAACTAGTATGTAATGGACAAGGAGGAAATTAGCAAGGCTCATTTGATCAAAGTATTTTCTCTTATTATTAAAGATGGCCCAGCAAATATTTATTTATTAGATATTTACTTTTCCATCTACATGTGAACTGCCTCCACCTCCTTTGAAGTTTAAAACCAATACCTCACCACTTTCTCCTTAGCTCAAGATGGCATATAACCTTAACGGCCCAATTTGTCCTTGGGGGGTGCCACATTCTTATGGAATCTCCGTGTGTGTGTGTGTGTGTGTGTGTGTGTGTGTGTGTTGTGTGTGTGTGTGTGTTTGTGTGTGCGTGTGTTTGTGTGCGTGTGTGTATATATGTGTGTGTGTGTATATATATATATATAAATTATATTTGCTTATTTTCTCCTGTTAATTGGTCTCAGGTCAATTTGATTATTGGACCAGCCAGACATTCTGAAAATAGCTGAAGAGCTAATTTACCTTTATAAATGAAGATTTTAAAAAGCTTTATTTTGTTTATTAGTGCTAGTGACCATAACCCAAAATGCAATTTGATTAGATCTGAAGAAAACTTTATTTAATCTCCCTACAACAATGATTTCAAGATATTTTTATCTTTATAAAAAATATACTGTTTTCAATGACTTTTACAAGTTTTAACACATTCTAAAACAGAGACCTCAATAAGCTTCACACAGTTTTACCTTGAAATCCTGGCTGAGGACAGCTAACACAATTATAGGAAAAAAGCAAGTAACCTAAACGAATGAAGAAACTAGTTTGAGGAAAGAAAAGTGATGTCTCCCTTTGAGTGAAGCAGCTGCTTCTCAGCTCCAAATAATTTCTGTGTGGAGCTGTTGGAATGTTGGAATGTGAAATGCAGATAAATCTTCACTTTTTCACAAGAAATTGGAAACCTATAATCTCCTTGTTTTTTAATGTTGGCAACAATTCTAAAGAATTTTAATTAAGATGCAGGACAAACAAAACATCTCTGCCGACCAAATTAACCCAGCTGGCCACCAGTTGGTGAGTCTACCAACACTCATCATATTTTCCTGCCTCTGCAGGTTTGCTCGTAACCTTTCCTCAGCTGAGAACGCACTTTGCACTCAGATTGCCACATGTCAACCTCTCAGCTAAATGTCTGCCTTTTGCATGAGCTGTTCCTCCTGTTCAAAGATGAAAATGATGCCTGCTTCCTCTGTAGTTGTTGAACACTTCCTTAGTACTTGGCTACCGCTCATCTCACATATCTTGAAAATAATTGTCTTATCTCTGTGCCTGATTCTAAAATTACAAAAGCTCGAATGATTTCTTATAAAAGTTGATATATTCATTTAGTATAATACTTTTACATAAAAAGTTTAAATACATAATGAATGAATAAATATCTAGCACCAGTCTCTGAAATAAACTAATGTACAGTGGTGGATGTCAAATGGAAACATTATAATACTTTTAAATATTTTAAAGAGCAACTGCATAATAATATAAAAGATTTCTATTTTAACTTCATTTGAATTCATGCAAATAGGTGTTGAAGCAATGGGAAGTATGTGAGCATGTACAATGGATATTTAGGCTTAAACCATTTTAACACCTGACAGTAACAGTTTTAAAGATAATCCTTTTAGTTAATATAATGAAATATGTTTAATGACCAGAAGGATCAAAAAGTAATATTTTTCCAAAATTCATATTGAAATCACAGATTATCTTATATGATTTAATATAAATGATACAACTTTATCATACTTGATCATTTTTATTTGAATAGCAGTCTAAAATGGCTCATTAAATTCCTATAAATTATATGATATTGACTGTCAGTTAGAAAATGACATTGATTTATTTCTTGAGCTCTGAGTGTGAAAAAAAACCTATATGGAACACACGTCCTCCCTCCATCCTTTCACACTGTGCTGTATTTCAAATCTAACAGAAAGAACACGGAAATCAAGATGCAAGAATAAGTACTAAAATTTTTTGTAAAGAGGTGACATAAAGTATGATTTTTCAAGAGTACTATAATTGCAAGTTTATGAAATAAGGCTAATAGCAACATAATAAATTTAGTGCTCTACATTAGAGAAGTTCATTTATCAAAGGAAATACCTTCAGGAACTCATAGGCAATAAAACTTTGACAAGCTCTAAATATTAATGCAGCAAACTCTTAAAAATAATCATTTCAGGCCAATTCTTGGACCAGACAATGACAAATATCTCATGTTTAAAATGATATTACTTCATTTTATGTAATATTACCTAGTTTACAAAGTAAATTGCCGGAGATAATAAATTCCTAGAGCACTGTTTCTTACTTTTTCATTTTTTAAATCTTCCCCCTACTTTTTGCATAGTGCATTGCTTAGTAGGCACTGAATAGTAATTTTTTAATCAATCACCAAATGTACTTACTGGTCATCAATTTCGTTATAGAATAAGCAAAGCAAGATTTTGAGAAATAATACATGTTTGGAAAATATTTTTGTGATATTAATTCATGATATATCAAGGAGTACCTTTCATTTTCCCTGGTCTATGGAGCTATTAGCATCAATAATAAATATTATTGATAATCACCACTTACTGGGGACTTATGGTGAGCTAGTTACTGTTCACAGTGCTTTGCCTCGTATATTAACTATTCTCTTAACCCAATTACCCTAAGAAACATATCATCATTTGGCCCATTTCACAGTAAGGAAACCGTCTTAAATTTCTATATAGAACTATTTAAGACTCTTAACAAGGCATTACTCAACTTGTGAGTGGCCATGCCAGGATTCAAGTCCTAGCATAGCAGTCTAACAAATGCTATAGAATCTGAGAACATACACCACAAGTTGTCATCGTATAGGAAGTACAGAGGGCTCAAAAAAGGGATGCAAAATTCTGGCTTAAATAAGTGTCTGCAAAATTTATTCTATACTGTAATGTCTGCCTCCTCTTCATGTTTCTTCTCTACCAATTTCCTAAGTCCAACAACACTTGCCACCCTGCTTTTCCCCGGAAACGGTGTCTGTATCATTTGTAGGTTTAGTATGCTTCTGTTTTTTTATAATCTATCTTTTCATGTCTTTATTTCTGGGCTTCTTCCTATTCCTGGCTCAGTACAAATGCATGGATTATTTAATAATCTGGTAGACTTGAAAGCTCTGGTGGTCCAACACTTCCACCCTCCTGCTTTGCAACTCTGGTTCCTTGATAAGAGTTTTATGAAAGTAACACCACCAATTACCTGAGGGCCTCCACGTTCCCAAATGCCAAAGTCCAGGTAGTGCCAGTGTTCAGGGCTTTCAGTGTATGAGGTTTTAAATTTCCCATGTGGGTATGAACTATTTTGAAAAGTTCCAGAGGGTGGTAATATGAGATAACCCTTTGTCCCCTTTCCAGAGCTAATCAGAGTCCTTGGAATAAGGAAGGTGGCAATGGATATGAACCAATGACTACTGAGTGTTTATTATTTGAAAAGACTTAGGTATTTCGCTCTTTGAAGAGCAAAACAGTCTGACCGTCTTGGGGTAACATGGTATATCAGCAGGAGGAGCAGAGTTCCTAGCTTTGCCCAGTTCTTCAAAAGACTATCCAGATTTACCCTAATATTTTTAATCAAGGACTTAGAATAAAGGGTGTTTGCAACCAAAGTATATTTCAAGTCCAGGTTTAACTGGCAAACAGTCACCAACTATAAATCAGAATCTTGTGTACCAACTCCTTCCCCAAAGAATTAGTACAACAATGCATATGTTACAGGGCAATTTGAAAGTGAATAGAAACCTTTAAGGTTACAGCCTCCCTATTTCATAATTCAATATAACCATGCTTTGTTAAAATTTACAACAAATAGATTTTTACCCAATTGTTTTAAGAATGTTCTTGTGGAGTATAATTGTATGGCTGCATTGCAATATTATCCAACTACTTGGCTTCAAATTCTGGAATGACCGAACAGGAAAACAAATGACCTAACTGAGAACAGAATTTAGTTTATTTGGCTGATGATCAGGGCCCTATATTTTCATGGCTGTTGGAATTCCCGTCAATATATTTATCTAATAGCTGTGCTTTTAACATCTAGAAGGTATATGATGCTGGGTGTATTTTTAAAAGGACAGACACTACCATTAACATGACTATCAACTTTTAAAATGATTGATGTTTAGTTGATGCCTCAATGCTTTATCTCAGAACTTCTAAAAATGTAAAATGACTAGCTCTTTAATACTAGACTACAGTCTCATAGCTATTAGCATGTGGAATAATAATCAGAGTTAGTCAAAAAAATGATCTATTATTATGCTAACTAAAATATATACATGGAGCCAACTGGCAAGCTAACAAGCAAAAAATAATGATAATAATAATAAATAATAATAAAAAGAAAGAAGTTGACCAAGATAAACTTTTTGTTTAAAAACATCAGATAAGAAACTCTATTTGCTCAAATGTTTCCCTTCAATTTATAATGGCTATTATTAACACAATTTTGAAAAAAGAAAGTCAAGAAATTTTTTTGTTCCTACATAATTTCACCCACACTTCTTTGATTATATGCTTTAAGTTAATAACTATCATTGCCTACAGGCGTAGGGATTTCATAATCATCAATCAATGTCGTAGCTAGAAAAATAGAGAATCAAAGGATATAGCAATGAATCCTAAAGTGCCTTCCCTATGACACTAGTCACTTACTTTATTAAGGAACGTTTTAGATTAAAAGTAAAACACACTGCATCTTTATTAGGACCGACAGGATTCTATTAACAATCTGGGGTTAAAGATTAGGAAAGAAAGGGAAAAGATAGTGTTTCTCCGATATCTCATTTGAAAAGAGAGGTAGTTATAACTCAAATTCTGCTTTTCGCCTTCAGGCCACACCAGAACAGATCTTGGGCTCTAGAAATTTTGGTGAACTGATATGGACAACCCAGAAAAAGACCAAAGAGTCCTGCCTGTAGATTCAGAAGGAAGTGAAGCAATTTGCTCCATAATCTGCTAGTCTCAGGTCTCACCTTAATTCCCACAGGTTCTAAAGCATGGGATGAGGTGAAGGATAAGGATTTCTGGGTTCTTCTGCTCCCCATTTTTTGAAGAATACAGAAGTATTTTCATTTTTTCATTTATGATGCAGAACACAAATACTGACTTGACATTTTTATGTATAACTTTTTCTTTTGCATTAACAAGTCAGATTGGAACTGCTTTAATCACTATATGGAACATACTGTATTAATGTTTTAAAAGTTTATTCCAACCCATTTCTTCTTTTATAGTCTGAAACATCTTCACTATGCTATTGGAGGAGATAGATACACAAGAGGACGGAGGTACTGGATGTCAGTGCAACTTTCAGGCAGACCGCACTGAATAGCCAGCGCCTCAGGAGCCTGGCCGAGGCCAGCAGCGAGGGAAGGGACACAACAATGCGACCTGGCTCCCTGTGTTCTTTCCCTCTTGAGGAAGGATTATTTAATGCAGGACAAACAGGACATGGAAAAGCAGCCATACAAATCGTAAGTAGCTCTTTTAAATGAGGCAATTCAAAGAGGGTGCCAGTGAGAACAATAGTGCTTTTAAGTTATTTGTCCCTTCCACCCCAAGTCCCAATCCCTAGACACATGGCTGAATTGTATCCTTAAAACAGAAATGGGTAAGCAGAGGGACCCTCCCTTGAGCTCTCTGTAGTGGTTCAAGTGTGTTATTAAAGTTTCCTACATCTAGAGCTGAGGCACTGTGTCTAGACGGCGTACTCGTTGATGGCTCTCTTTGAAAATGGCACAAAACACTAGTTTCTGGCAGGAAAATAGTACTCCCCGTAGAGTTGCCAGCTTACCTTAAATGTCCCTCCATCAACTCCTGTGTATCTTGGAATCTATACAGCTCAGAATTACTCCTACAAAGGCCTCACAAAGGAAAACTCATGAAGATAACTGATAGGTTATTTCTATAATGCTCTCTCTCAAAAATGTATTTGTTTTAATAGTTGATTCAAGAAAGCAAGCCAGTGTTATCACTACAGAGCACTGTACACCTAGCTCACCCAAATCACTGGTCTGCAAACTCTTAGCTCACTCATACTCCATAAGACCTTATGTGAAATATTTTTAATATCATCACCTAAAACACAGGTTGCCATGGAGACACCATTTTTTTTTCTGCTGGCAGTAGTTGAAATATTCAAAGTTCCCTGATAAAACTGACAAATTCTTCTCATACATTCTATATCCAGCAAAGAAAATTAATGACAGAATTTGTTTTAAATAATTAAAACAAATTCTGTCATCAAACAGATTTCAAAGGGAATCTTTGAATTGTGTCTCCAGAGCCCATATTCTATTTAGAAAGCCTCTCGCTCTCAATGAAAACTGCTATATTGGAGATTAGGTGAAGTATTTCATTGAAATTGATAATCCTTGGAATATATCTCTGAATTTTTTATGGTTCTGGGATTCCTATCTTTGTATTTACTATAAAAATGCATAATCTCCTTAGGCTCTTGCCATAATAATTGTTTAATCTTCCCCTGAAAGGCGAATGCAATCATCCCAAACTATTTATTGTAGAAGTTTTTAAGATATTCATAAATATAGTTTCATGTATTTTTAAGAAAATAAGTCATCTACCCAGTTTATAAATACTTTCATGTGTTGTATATCACCTTAATATTATATTAAGCTTCCTTCTCAACAGATAATAAGAATGAGTCATTCAATTTAATATCTTTCATAAGAAGCAAATGATTTTAGACAAAATTATACCACTACTTGTCAAGAAACTGGGGGAAGTTCCCTGGTGCTGTAGTGGCTAAGGCTTCGGTGCTGTCAATGCTGTGGCCTGGGTTCGATTCCCAGCCAGGGAACTACCCACATTAAAAAAAGAAAAGGATAATAATAGAATTAGTTTCTCACTGTGCTCATTGATCTTGCCTTGATTCCACAAATAGGTTCTGACTATTTCAGCATGTACAGTCTTGATATAGATCATATAGATCCTATGCTGTTAATGCAAAGCCTGTACCATAAGATTACTCTAAGACTCAAACCAGGAAAGTTTCTGGCAGATAAAATTCCCTTATTATATGCCACAGTTCATGAATTAGCCCCACCTTTGTGTTTACAATATTTGAATAATTTACAAAGCTACTTTAGATTAATACCCTATATCAAGTAGACAAAGCAAGTATCCTCTTATACATTGGTAGTTTTTATTATAAAAAACTGAGACTCCATATAAAAAACAAATTAAACCATTGGCTAATATTCCCAGAGAAAAACAATTTAGTGTCAATTAAATTAAAATTAAATCATAATTTTTAACAGAATTTATCAGTTTAAATTAATACTAAATTCCTCTTTCAACAGATTAACTAATTCTACCATTTTGGAACAATTTACTATAATTCATCCTAAAAGATCCACAAGGTATACCCTTACCTAAAAAATAAAAGATGGAGGATAGCATGTATTTGTGGATTTTAATAAAAAATAAGGTGATCAAATAGTAATAGCATATCTTTTAAAAAAAGTATGTCAAAATCAGCTCTTCTACACTGAAAGTTGCCTAAGGAACTTGGTGGTAAAATGCTCTTTTGAAAATAAAAATGGCCTTGCCTACAAGTTCTGCAATAGTCAATTTTCTTTGGAAATAAGGTGGCCCTTCATTAATTAATTCTAAATCTTTATAATTACTCTGTATTATCAATATAATCTACTGTTTTTGAGGAAATGTATTTGCTTATTTTAAATATTAATAACCCTCCAGTCCTTGTGATGTTGGATCATCACTTTTTTAAGTTTTATTTCATTTTATTTTTTATGTATGTATGCATATATGTATATACTTATTTATTTTGTCTAATATTATTTACTGAAAGGCTATAACCTTCCCAGTACTATGCTGTAGAGAGGCACTTTAAAAGCTTTCCCCAACCTATTTGTGAACTGTGACACCCAGGACACCCCTACCCTGAGCTCGCTTTCAATGGCACGTCAGGTCAAACACCTTCTGTATTACAAGGGGTTTCCTGCAGTCTTGTGTTTCTCAGACACAAGTGCTTTTTCCTCAGTTCTGGGGCAGATTCAAGTTTGGTCTGAGGGAAAATCCAACAGACTTGAGAGTTTGCCATCTTGTCAGCTCCTTGTTATTTATATAATTTAGTATTGTGAGTTACTTTAAGTCCATTTTGAAATTAATCATGTTTTCTTACAAATGACAAAAATTATACTTAATCTTTTCCCATTCCCTTCATATTATACCACTTTTGGATCCCAGTAAGTAATGTCAGCCACCATCTCCACTCTCTATCATCCATCAATGCCTAAATGACAGCAGTATCTCTGACTCTTCCTCACATAATTTTATTGTTTACTAAAAATCACAAAATCCACTTTATAATGTCTGTCTCTTTTGCTCAGAGTTAAATTCCTAGTTCAACTTCAGGTCATCTCTAAGTCATAGGACCATAGTGATAAAATTAAATTATTGCCAAAATAATATAGATTCTTCTCGAGGCTAATAGGAGAGGGTAAGAAAAAAAGAGTGTATACAAATCACAGCAATAATTAAAATTTATCTTAATTGTTTCCCCAGGTACTACCATATAATGAGCTAATTTTAGTACTATTTTGAAATTTTAAAATTATTTATATTGCATAATTAATATAGCTTATTATTTTGGTTGAACTATGTTCTTAAAAGTTTTCTATTGAATTCACACTTATAAATAGCAGCACTTCAGACTGTGTTAATTGCTAATGAGCTGGCTTATTAGGTGAAATTTAATAGTTTCTCATTTGCTTACAGCTTATTGTAAAAGTTCCACAGATGATTGATAAAACTTTTGAGAAAAAAATGTATGTGCTTAGATTGCTTTCCAACATTTTTTTAAAAATTAAATATACTTATAGTAATCATATTAAATTCAATTGAAAATAATGTTACACTTGTTTTCAAATATTTGAAAATCTTTTTCCAAGGACATTGGAGTACATTATTTCTAAAAAAGGCACTGAAAAGGTTAAATATTTTTAGGCATTACGTCTTAACATTACATACCAAGTTTCTGTATTTGTGCTTTTTTTAACCTATTGAAGTCCTCCTGGTTGTAATTTATATACTTTGTGTACAGAAGAATTTTAATGTTTAGTCAGTCTTCCCTTTACTCAGCAAACATGAATTAAACTCCAACTGCATGCTAGGTAACATGCTAATCACAAAGAATACTGAGACAATTGGGAAGGAAGAAAATATTTGATCACATATAAAAGTAGGTATTATGAAAATATTAATACTATTATAAATATATTATATTTAATATATCACATTGTTAAATTATATTATCATAAACTATTATAAAATACTTCAAAGGTGTGATATCATATAATGAATGATGTCACAAATATCTACGTAGCCATTGTTCAGCTTTAAAAAAATGTAGCATTTCATGTACCCGCTTCATATATTTTAAAAATAAAGCATTACAGATAAAATTGAAACTCTCCATATCACTTTTTTATTCTCTCTTATTCTTAATTCTCCAGGAGTAAACGCTAACTTGAATTTATGTCCCATTATTACCATTGATTATTTGAGGAGTTCCCTGGTGGTGTAGTGGCTTAAGGCTTCGGCGCTGGCGCTGTCAGTGCTGCAGCCTGGGTTCGATTCCCAGTCAGGGAGCTACCCACATACCAAAAAAAAAAAAAAAAAAATGACTAGAGTGGAACATTGATTATTTGATACTTTCAATATATAGGGATTCGGAAACAATGCATTGCACTAATTTGTATATTTTCAAGTTTCCGCAAATGACATTCAACTTTATCTATCTTAATGTAATTATTCCCCCTATCAATATTATACATTCAGGATTTATCTACATCAAATTAATTCCAATAATTTTCAAATAAAAACCCTGATTTTGTGAGCAAGCTTATGTTTCCCTATTAGTGTGTGAAAGCATTTCTCAAGAGGTGTAGTCCTAGAAATAGAATTCTTGAGAGGGTATTAGCTAAATTTACCCTGTACCTTTCCCAGAGTGGCTGTACCAATTTGCTCTTCTATCAATATTGTATGCTAGTTTGTTTCTTTCTATCCTTGTCAATTGTTGTATTTTCAGACTGTATTTTTTTGCCAACTGATGAGCAGGAAGTAGTAACTTCTTTTGATTAGTAAAGAAATGAAAACCTTTTCATATGTTTATCAGCTTCTTGATTTTTCTCTTGTGTGTATATTTTGATATTCATAGACTAACTTCTACAAGGTTGTCAGGTTTTCACTTCACATTTTAAATCCTGAAGGTCTAGGACAGGGGTGTCCAATCTTTTGATTACCCTGGGCCGCATTGAAAGAAGAATTGTCTTGAGGCACATATAAAATACACTAACAAACGATAGCTGATGAGCTAAAAAAGAAAAGGTCTGTGAATAATTTTCATACTGTTTTAAGAAAGTTTACATATTTGTGTTGGGCCACATTCAAAGCCACCCTAGGCCACTTGCGACTGGCAGGCCACTGGTTGGACAAACTTGGTCTAAAAGCAAGACTGTCCATTGATGTCAGCTGAGCTCCATGGTAGAGTAATTTATAACATGGCTTTTAAAGTCCTTATTGTGGTCATGAGAACTAAATTAGCTAAAGCATTTATGAAAATGCACCCGATAACACCACTCTCTTCTCTTTCTCTTCTTTCTTCTCCTTCTTATTCACCATCATTTTCATCTCATTATTATTCTTATTATAGCAAATTATTGTATGTGTGTGCATCTGTTTCTAGACTTCATATTTAATCACTAGTTTTCTTTTGGTTATTAGATAACTGGCATATCATTTTCATCTTTTTAATTTTATATTTTCTGTATGATTTTGTCTTGCATGCATGCTTTGTAAGACATATAACAGGACTTTATTTACTTTTTAAAAGTTCACTTAGCTCTAACTTTATAGGTAAGTGAAATACAGTTATACTCATGTAATTAATGTGTGTGAGAGAGAGAGAGAGAGAGAGAGAGAGATCTGACAATTAAGTTTGTGAACTCATCCTATTATAGAAAAAGTGCTACATACCATATTGCTGAATATCACTATGGTCACCTTCGAAGTACTCCCCTTGGGAAGCTGTGCACTGACAGCAGCGCTGAGTCCACCCTTCAAAGCAATTTTGAAGCTCTTTTTCTGCAATGGCCATCAGAGCTGTCATTGTATGACCCTTGATGCCATCAAAATGTCTTTCTTTCAGTATTTCCTTTATCATTGGGTAAAGAAAAAAGTCACTGGTGGCCAGATCAGGTGAGTAGGGAGGGTGTTCCAAAACAGTTATTTGTGTACTGGCTAAAAACTCCCTCAGAGAGAGTGCCGTGTGAGCTGGTGCATTGTTGTGATGCAAGAGCCATGAGTTGTTGGCAAAAAGTTCAGGTCCTTTTCATCTAACTTTTTCACACAGCCTTTTCAGCACTTCCAAATACTAAACTTGGTTGACCATTTGTGCAGTTGGTAAAAATTCATAGTGAACAATCCTGATATCAAAAAAAGGTTGGCAACATCATTTGGACTCTTGATTTGGACTGATGAATGATATTTGGTTATGGAGAATTGGCTGATTTCTATTGTGCACTTTTAACACTTTGTTTTAGGGTCATATTGGTACACCTATATTTCATCAACAGTGATAACATGGCTCAAAACATTGTCTTGCCTCTCCAAAAGGTCTTGGAAAACTTTGAAACTCCTTTGCTTTTGTTCATCGGTGAACTCTTTTGAGACCATTTTTGCACCCACCTTTCTCATTCAAAGATTTTAATTTAAGATTTTCCTAACTGTTTATCAATGTTTACTTGATCTGCTACGCTTTCCACAGCCTCCCAATGATTTTGATGCACAATTCGATGAAGTTTTGCAATGTTTTTGTCAGTTCCACTCATTACTAGCCACCCTGACCTCTCTTCATCAGTGACACTTTCCCCTCAGAAAAACGTTTAATCCATTTGTACACTGCCATTTTCTTCCTGACATTATCCCCATAAACTTGGACTAACATGTTCCTGATTTCACTTCCACTCTTGCCAAGTTTAACAAGAAATTTAATGTTTGTTCTTTGCTCTAATTCAAGTTCTGACATTCTTGCGACAGCACGCAAAATTACTCAACAAGAACACCACTCAGCAAGACACCACAACAGGTTGACACAAACACAGCTGTGAGACACAGATATATCAAGAATATGAAACCTTACCAACCTATTTGTACAGTGCTTCCAATGTAAGTACTCAGTGGCAAGTTCACAAACTTAATTGTCAGACCTAGTAGGCTTAATTTTGACCTTATTTTATTATTTGTTTGACTATTTACCATCCTCTTTCTTTGGTAATCTTTTTTCTGCTATTGAACTGATAAAAGTTTTTTTTTCTATTTTCCCTTTTTCCTTATAATGTTTGGAAACCACCATTCAGTGGTTATTTTTACATATAGCATACATTCTTAATGATAATTTTTTTTATCAAGATCTAAAGCTAATCATTTCATTTTCCTCCTGCACACTACAAGTTTAGCATGCTTTAATTAGTTATCAGGCAGCTTTTCAACCTTCACATTTTTGTCTGCAGTTTTATTTATATTTTAATTAATATAAAAATTTAATTTCTTTTTCAGTCAAAACAAATCAATTATTTTTTTCTTACTCCCCCTCTCTATTTCTTTTTGTATAGTGAATAGTTTTCTAATTGTCTCTAATTATCTCTGAATCCCTTTAATTCACAACCAAATCTAAAGATTATGTTTGATGGGTTCCTGCCCCGTGGTAATGTTAGAGAGAGTGCAAATTTAGTCTTTAAGGTTGTTTTCAAGCTCAATTTATGGACTCAAGGCTGTATTCTTTTCTCTTCCCATTTCAATCCTTCCTCTCTAGCCAGAAGTTTCCCAGGCAAAGGTGACTAGCATGTTTTGCAGCCTTATTTTCCAAGTGAAATACCCCTAGCCACCCCACACCTAAGCTGTAAGCAGCTTGCCTGCCTCAGACCATCACCAATCCTCATTTTCTTCTTAAAAATTATAATACCCATTATGCCAAAGGGCCCCAACCACAGATATTTCTGGGGGCTTCCAGACCCAGACCCAGACTTTTCAGTGCTGTGGCTTGTCTTACTAACTCCTTAGCATTTCTGGTTCTGTTACTGGTTTACACAGATACCTATCTTATATTTGAGCCTAGTATGTCTTTTGGATGTGTTTATGCTTTACTTACCTATCTTTGCTTTACAGTCTGCAACAGAGAATAAGTATTAAATTAAGAACACCTTGTGCCACTGTTAGCATAAGTCTTGAATTGGTTCTTCTAAATCTAGATGTACTTAAAATTCAAATGTCATACTGAGGCAAAAAACCATGTCTTAGACTTTATTTTACATAGCTATTCAGCCTGCAACTGTGGATTAAGCAGGGTCGATGATAAGGATGTTCCAAAATAAACAACCAACAATTATTGATTAGTTAACTGCATGGATGTCATCACAATGTTTTACTTTATGTGAGAGAGTAGGCTTTTTCATAGTATCTGAAATATATTTATGAGAATTTATGATGGCTATAAATATGCATTTATATAGAGGCAAAAACTTACTTTTCTCTATATTGTTTATAATCACACAATTTGGAAAATACAATACTCACCTTATATGTAACTGCTCAACAATCTCAGAGTATTATGTGACATAGAAATGCTTAAGCAATGAAGAAGGAAAAAAAAGAATCTATGCTATTCTACCTACATAAATTATAATTGCTACCTCGATCATGTTACAACATTTAATTTTAGGTCAGTCCACGTATTTATGTATATTTTCTCTTATTTCCAGAATTAGATATAAAATTTTCTTTTCTAAACTATTCCTGTTGTATGCTCACCAGTTTAAATATATTCAACTTCATTGAATATGTAGACTTAACTCTCTTCACATTTTTGAAGAAACAAGTCTTCTACTTGTTAACAATGGGCTGATTTTTATTACTTTTTAATACATTTATATAATTTTAAGCTATAATTTATTAGCCATCTTCATTTTCTCATTATTATATCACACACTTGGCAGAATTATCTTTATTAATTTAAGCATAAAGAGACAGTGATGCTGAACTCAAAAGTTATTAAAATAGTACTTTAAATGTTTCATTCTTTGTTAAGAACATTTTCATATACATTACCTCACTGAATCTCAAAACAATATGAGAGAAGCAAAGTCTAAGTACACCCCTTTCTGCAGTTTATAATTCAGGAACAGTGCCCTCAAATAATTGTCTGTCTACCCATTCACACCAATGAAAAAAAATAGCATCCAGATAATTTGGTCCAAAACTGGTTCCTTCAGAAGTTGCAAAAATATTGAAGCAGAAGACAAATGACAATAAGTAGTAAGATATAACTCCAAATTGCAATAAAAATCATTAATTACTTAACAGACTATTACATATCATAGGTAATTAGAAGATAATTTTATTATTTATGAAAGAAGAATGTATTTATGTTCTCTGCTGAGAACATTAGTAATTAATTTCAGGTAAGAAAATAGATGAGTATCCCAAATGTTTTTGGATGAGAAAAAATTATATAGACAGAAACAGGTAGACACAAATGTATTCACTGGAGTTATTTTAGCATCAGTAAGGACATTAGACAGACTGCATATTATATATATGGTCATATACATACAGATCAGATATTACAATATTAGATTTTGGGTAAAGCAACAACGGATATACTTTTGTGTATACATATGGGTATTCTTCACCATACTAAAAAGCATATTTATCACATATATCTCGTACACTTTTTTTAAAATAGGGGACACTTGAAAAAACAAACTGGGAGGGCAAATGAGCTAGCCTCTGCCCAGGTCACACAATTATGCAAGAATGACAAGGGGAAGGTAACTTCGGAAATTTATTATGCAATAAAAAGGTTTTAGTGTATCTTCCATAATATTATTCATTCATACAGCTTAATATAATGAAGATTTTTTAAATAATTAGCTTTCCATATATTTTGAGGCAATATAACATGAGTTAAATGACTTAACTAGATATGGATAATGTTTAACCAAGATTATTCAAGACTGACCATATTTTCAGTTTCTCTTTCTTAGTTTTTTGATAGACTGATACTTAAAACTTCAAGATCATATATTTGTCTCTCGGTTTTCCATTTGCATTATTATGAAAATTAAATTTAGAAGTGTCAGGTAATAAGATGTATTAAATACAGTATTCCTGAGGATATAATATTGAAATCAGCCTCTACTAGTGATATCAAAATGAATGTTAAATAACAATGTTACTTTGGTAGGTACATGGAGAATATTTCTAATAGGCTTACCATAAAATGATAAACAATTATACTGACTCACAAGGTTTCTCTGGAGAATAGCTAATAAACTATTGAAAACTTTATTTACATAAAAATATAGTTCTTTAAGACTATATTATAATCTGGACTGTTGTCAAAAACTATGAAAAATGAATATGGTTTTTTGAAAAATTAGATCTAGAAGTGAGAAAAACAGATAATCTAACTACATATTCTTTGGTTTTTCAAGTAATGACCTTTCTTACTTGATAATAAAATGCTCAGATCACATTCTCTCTAAAAGGTTGGGCATAAATAGATTTAATGTCAGAGTCTGAATCAACAAAAACAACTATAGTAATTATTGTTATTTCACCATCATTATTTCAGTTGAAACAATTTGAAGAATTAAACATTAAAAATGTCCCAGAATTTAGAATATCAGAAAGTTCTATAACTTAATATGTTCCATTGGTCTTTAAAAAATGTAATTAGCATGTCTCATTTCGAACTCAAGAGTTTTCTCAACATTCTGTTCTCCCTATCAAACTGTAGAAGTAAGAAAGAGAAGATCATTAATCAAATTGGAATCATGAATATGTATAAATGATAAGTGTATGTGCAGGGAAATTCTGAATGGATGTATAGGTAAGATTTAGATGACAAATGTGGAAAAAGCCTTAAAGCAATAGTGAAAATTTTAGACCATTGAAATTTCAAAAGACGGCCTTTAAAAAGATTGTCCCCCACATCGCTTTCAGATGATACAAATCAAACATTAAAATTTAGTTATATTAATAACTAAAGTAAAGTAAAACTATAGATATCAGACATGATTATCTTAACCAAAGATACAGGTAGAAAACTCATACAATCTATTAAAAAACCAATACCATAATACCTTAAATTTCTGACATTTTCATTTTCTTCAAAATTTTTATTTTATATAACCGTGATCCTGAAATTAAAATATTTTTGTTTCATTTCTTCTGAATAACTGCATGTTGTGAAATCTATTATCAATTCCTTTTTATCACCTTTAACAGTCTGGGACAACCACTGTGTCCCTTTGCCAGCTATACTCAGGGATACTGTCAATGAAATAAAAACAGCTGGTCATCTGCCATCTCTAGAATTTTGCCTAGCCTGCTCTCTTAATTAAAATCACCACTAGTAACACCTTGTTTTATTTTGTTTTCTTTCCAATGACTTAGTGGTGCACTGGGACAAAATTTCCTTTCTGCCAAGGTCAAAATTCATCTCTCAGTTCTGACAATAAGTGACATTAGAAGTGTTAAAAACGCTTTGGCAGGTATTCTTGGTAACATGGACCACACAGCAGCAACACTTATAGCAGCAGAAACAAAGCAGCAACAGCAGAAGCAGCAGGAAGACCCAGAGGGTGCTCAGAGGTGGGTCCAGGTCTGAAGTAAAATAACACAGCAGAGACCAGAGTCTCTAAGGCCACCCATGATGTGTTCCACTGGCTAAACTGCTATCTCTCTGTTAGTAGGTGACAAAATGTTTAAGCCACCAAAATCCATTTTCAAGTAGGTAAGAAGTGAAGGATCTTAATGAACACCATCACTTAGGAAAGGAGTAATTCTCAATCATGCCATGAGCATCTTACTCAAAATAAAGTTCCAGATTCCATCTCCAGAGAGTCTGCTTCATTAGGGCTTAGGAAACTAGGAGCAAATGATCAGGGACTTCCAAGCCAAGGTAATTTGGATTTTACCCTGAGAACAAGGGAAGTTATTTTAATTACTCAAAGCAAGGAAGCAACATTATTTCATCTGTATTTTTAAAATGACATTCTGTCTATTTTGTGGAGAAGAGTTTGTGATAAAAGTGGTGACCAATATAAAGCTGGAGTCTAGAAGAGAGGATTACAGCTGGAATTGCAGTAGTTTTGGCAAGGTGAAAAATAGAAATAGATTTCAAATATATTTGCATAGAAAAGCAGTATTTCCTGATAGATTGAAATTCAGGGATGAAGGCGGAGCAAAAGAATCAATGAAGGATAACTCCTAAGCTTAAAAGAAGTTCACCTATAGTTATATATAGTAAATGTTCCAAAACTATCATTGTCCCTTTTAAAGGTATGAGTGAAGCACTCAAATTCCAATGTCATGGCTTTATAGGTCATCTTGACCCTGAGAGCACTGGGGACTTTTTCAAATTCTGAAAAGTAAGTTTATTTTTAACTCTAAAATTGCTTCTCGGCCTTTTGGCTAAGATCAAGTGTTTAACTCTAAGGAGTGGCTACTTATGCAGTATAATTTGGAGAATAGCACGTGATTACTCCCCGTGACTATCATGGTCCTATAAGAAATGTCCATCACAAAGAAAACAATATTTATTCACCCCAAACTCACTGAGCATAAAATATATATTTAGGAAAAGACCTTATCTTTAGAAGATATAAACAATACGTGTTCTTTAGGGAAACATCCTCACAAATATCTATGGTGTCTTCCTTTATACTGGCATTTCCCAGTGTTTTCTGTAATATGTTGATTAGGTTACATGTACAAGATTCATTTTCAAATAAGTTTTGGAAAATAAGTTAATGAGTTTCTTTATCATGGGATTTTTTTAGTGTTTTTCTATGTTAATGTGCATGGGGATTTTGAAGAGGTATGTGCCATTTTCCAAACTCATTGAAAAATTATTACTTTTGAGATGCACATCTTTCTTTGATGCCAGAAAGGTAAAGAAAGCACTTTTGAGAGATAAGAAAGGTCAAAGAAGGATGAGCAATGTTGTTTTCTGCTGAGATAAAGTTCAGTCTCTATCAACTGCTTGAATTTTTGTCTATTTAAGGCCAGTCTTGTCTCCAGGAGCTAAAAACATCACGTTGTACTTCTCTTTGGTCCTGATTTTCACTCCCTTAGGGCTCTCTCTCCCACACAAATAGATGAGACAGCAGGGGCTGCAGTCCTGCCTTGGGGGTAGTCTGACATTAGGTGCTCTCGGTGTTGCAAAAAAATATGTGGCTTCTTGTTCTAGTCCTCATGCTCATTTGCTTGTTTTCTGGCAACTAAATTGGTTAAAACCATCAGAGGACAAAAATTAATGGATGTAAGGTCAAAATGGTAATTTACCTGCTTAAACTTAGACCTACATTTAAGGAGTCATTTATTTGATCCTGTCTAGCTAATCTAGGACTTCCAAAGGTGCTTTGGGTCTCAGCCCAATAATAATGTTTATTAACTCCAAATCTATGCATACATTTCCCTCTGGTGTCTCATAGGGCAATAGAAGACAAATGAAGTATAGGTTATTAGCCGTCCAGACCTATCTTTCTTACCTCAACCAATTTTCACAGATTCCTAGAAAGTAGTTCTTAAGGAACTACTTTCTATTTCTCTATTATCTCTATGCTTCTTAGTCACCAAATTTCAAAATCGTAGGCATTTCCTTCCTCATACCCTAACCTCTAACTCAATGTCATTTCTTTATAAATGTTGCCCAGATGTCTCAGTTTGGATACGTTGTCCCTTCTATGAATAATACTTTCTGTTTAATAATGGTCTACAATCTCCACTAGACAATTAACTCGTTGAGAGAAAGGATTGAGTTGTTCATCTTGATTTTCCCAGAAATTTGTATAGTAGTAGATGTATGTTGACAAAAAAATACAGGAACAAATGTGGAAATGAATGAATGAATAAATGAACATACAAAAGAAGGCACACTTATCTTTATAATAGTTATCTGATCCATTCTTAATGACATGACTCTTTTACCTCAATTATAATTATAACCTTCTATAATGAATAACTGGTTCTTAGTCTTTCCCATTTCAATCTCTGCTGTCTGACTTACCATGCTCTACCATCTGCATAATCATTTCATCTTTCTGTTTGAAAATTCTCAATGACTTCACATTGATATAATCCACAATAAGATCCAAACAGAAACAAACACACCTTCAACTGTTCTCTTGTATTATAAGGACACATGTTACCTGGAATGGGGTAAGTTATTCTCTCTAAGTCTCTTTCATGATGTTTCTGGCTCTCCATGGGTCTACTGTCTTCTCTAAACTCTTTCTGTGCCAACCAGATTCCTGAGCCTATTTTTATTTTCTGCCCATGGCCATCATGGCTCCTTCAGATTCTTCTCCATATCATGACAATTGAACTTAAATCTCCACAACTCACTGGCCTATTCTCACTGCATTTCTTAATTTAAACTCACTGGCTTGGCTTGTTTTTTTATTTGCACAAAATATTTGAATATTTGCACAACATATTTGCTTTCTGAGAGCATGAAAGAAAGGAAGGTTTTATGATTAAGAAACATTACCTATAAGGCCCACCCTTTTAGCAGAGCTGTTGGCACAATAGTTGGTCTGACAGTGGGGTACAGAATGAAAGGCACTACTACTGGGTCCAGTCTGCATGGCTAGCTGTTGCAAGCTGTATGTCCTTGGATAAGCTTCTTAATCACCTGTTACCTTAGTTTCTTCATTTGCATACTGGTGATTCTAATAGGACCAATCACAGACGTGAGGGAAATTTGGCTGTGATTACAGGACTAATTGAGCTTATCTGGCTGGCTGTCCCCTCCCTTGTGCACTGCTCCATGAACATCCTTCTGAACCTGTGTGTTCAGTGGAAGAGGACCACCTTCTCAAAAGAGGATGATTATTCCAGTGGGTGTATGCAAGTAGCTAGCTATGTTCCCTGCTAAAACCTCCAAACATGATCTCTAATAGGATGACCCTCATAAATTGTTGGGAGCTTTAAATGACAATATATACATACAGCACATAGAATAACACCTAGACCATAATAAGCACTATAAAATGTTATGAAGTGAATTATTATCAAACTCCATCAAGGCCCAGGTGAAATGAAACCAATAATCCAAACTTACCTGCAGACCCCACTCACCACCATTCCTGGAACAACTAAAGCACAAGTATTATTTCCTCTTCTCTGAGATTGTCTTCCCTCTTTTATATGGTACAGTTCAAGCTTTCTCTTTCATCCATATTCTTATTTGTTCCTCCCACCTGGGGATAACACATATCAAATATTTGCTTAATTACTAATTAACTAACTCTATTTAAAGGCAAATCCCAGCTTTTAATTATGATTTTTTGGCAAATTTAGCACTTTCTTTCATTGTTCTCAGGAGTCGTGTTTAATATTAAGGAACGTGATTAGATCTTTGCAATCTTATTTTTTTCCCAACTTGCAAGTTGGTGATCTGAAAATGGAAATTCAACACCTCATCTGGTCATTGGGCTTTCTCACTGTTAAGAGCTTAAATGTTCCCCTGATTTATTAAACACAGGTAAAGTAATGTGCACAGCTAATACTGGCAAATTCTGATACTCTAGCGCTTCAGGTTCCTATTATAAATAATTTAATGAAAGATTTGCAGTTCTTTAAATAGATGAGTATTTGGAATAAAATGACCAACTTACTAGTTAAAAAGATTAATTACTTGAACAGTTAAAGTAATTAACTGATTACTATCATGAAGTTTAATGAGCATCTATATAATATCTACAGCTCTAATATAGTTGTAGGAATTGTATAGATGCTCATTAAACTTCATGATAGTATTCAAGTATCTTGTCTCAGAAAATATTTGTTTATAACAAATGTTTACTTTCCAATGCTATTCATATTTAGGAAGGAGAAAATAAAATGCTCAAGAGATATTGCAAAAAACACTGCAAAATTTGTTCATTGCATCACAATGTCTGGGCTTACTGAACTCAACTGTCCTTTATACAGGCAGTGTTATTTTGCTAAGTGCTTAACAGTTAGCTTTCTGAGCGCAGGTCTAACATGAATGTTGGTTGGTACATTTATTTATGTTAACAAGTGGGATGTAAGTGAAAGGACAAAAATGTACAAGTATAACAGAACTTCAGTTTGTCAAGGATGTTAATGACTACTGTAGTTACTTAAGCAATAGTTTTTGAATACTGGGAAAATATTTCCTCCAATTAAAAAAATCTGTTTACAATAAAAAAGTCAACAAAACCTCCACCGTTTTAAGTGGAGACTTCATCATTAGCATGTTAAACCATTGTATATAATTTATTCAAATTTGTAAATTCATCAATGTATTTCTAGTAGATGTATATATCTAGTCAACAGATGTATTAAAATGGTGATTCCATTTTTAGTTCATTTTTTACCAAATAAATTTAAAGAAGATAAACGGATATAGTGATGTAACAAAGATGGTATTTTATACATTTATGCACAAATACAGATGTTTTTCTGTAGCTAAACAACACTTTTATTAAAATATATTTTATTAAGTAATAAGAGGCCAATATAAAATATATCACTGAAGTGTGATTCTGGATCTCTTTCTAGCCACAGACTCTTTGAGAACCCAATGAATATATGGATATACATATAATATTTTAAATTATCTGAGGGTTCAACAACCCTAGGATTAAAAAGTGTGTACATTCAATTTCCATCTAATGAAAACATTCATTTATTTTGTTTAAATACAAATACATGCTAAGTTCCTTTTTCATACCTCAAATAGCTTCATAATTCAAATAAAGGAAAAGCACGATGTATAAACAACTTAGAACTTCCTACGAGGGTGGGACAAACCAGAAGAAGGTGAAATGCTTTGGGTAAGCACTCCGTGACTGTGAAGACAGTGGTTACGAGGCTTCAGGTGCTACCTGTCATTATTCTTCTTCTGAGGACTCAAAGGTCCTCATTGTCACTTCTCAGTGAAGGACCAGCACCAGTAGCTGCTGCCAACTGATCCAGTGGCATATTCTAATACCGTTGGTGATGAAGAACCTTGTGATGTACATTTGAATACAACCTAGTATCAGAAAAGTGTTGATTGTTACCATGAAATCACTAAGTTCAAGGCAGAAGAAGTGGAGACATATTTGGAACACCTTAAAGAAAACAAAAGGCTTGTTTGGGAAATGTCAAATGTCAACAAAATTGTTCCATTAACTGCCATGAACTCTTTAAGACACAGCTTTTCTGGGGATTTTGTTCACTGCCTCTTTTAGGAGAAAAATAGGAGGCTAAGGAGAATAGACCAAATCTTCATTGGAGAAAAAAATTGCAATGTGTGATTCATTGAAAGCTTGACTAGATGCATCATATATTTTTATTGTACATATTGGCATTTCATCCTGAAAGAAATCATCAAAAGACAATTTACTAAGTAATCTTTTAACTGTGACTGCTGAAGTGAAAGTTCCTTATGAATATCTCACACCTAAAGAATATCCATCGATGATTGTTTTATGGCGATATGTATTGTATATGTCCTGTTTGCTGTTCTGTGGCTGGCATGGTCTGCCTGCTACTGGAGAGATCTCCTGAGAATTCCATTTTGGAAAAGCACCGTCATCCTCCTGGGAATGCTTGAGAAAGCTGTCCTCTATGCAGAATTTCAGAACATCCAATAAAAGGAGAATCTGTCCAAGGCTTCTTGATTCTTGCAGACCTGCTTTCAGCAGTTAAATGTTCACTGGTTCAAACCCCTGGTCATCATAGTCAGTCTGTGATATGGCATATGAGTAGTCAAGCCTCAGCTTGGCGTCACTCTTCACAAGGTTGTGGTAGCAGGAGCCCTTTATCTTTTGTTCTCTTGCATGGAAGGGGTTCTCAGAGTTCCTGGGACCCTGACTGATCTTGCTTCCTCAGCCTTTAAGCTTTGGCTTTCCTAGACACCGCCCTGTGTTGGTGGATATGTATTATTAGCCTGTCTCAAATAATGACGCTACTAAAACTGGAGAAACATTGTAAAACTCTTTGTGCCGATATGTCACCAACATGCTTATCTGGGCAGTGACAGTATCTATTGTGTTTAACATCTGGACAACCCTGAAGTTCAGGAGAGCCACTCGTCAGTCGGCTTGGCGGTGGGCGGCTGATACATCTGGCTATTGCTGTTTTCCGTGATCCTCTTTGTCATCATCGTGCTCTGGGGGTTATCTGCAAACAACCAGAGCTTTGCCTTTTCGCCTTAGGAAGAACAGGAGGATGAACCAAATGAACCTATGCTGAAGGAAGCTGCGAAGGATTAAAATGAAAAGTACCAAACAAGAACCAAATGGAAATAGTAAACAAAGCAGCACAGGATGCTGAGTTGAAGGAGGTAGAAGAGAACGTTCCTCCTTCTGTGACAGATGTAGCACCTCCAGGCTTTGTGGATCCAGATGAGAAACGGAGGATCACACA
This sequence comes from Lyroderma lyra, assembly GCA_004026885.1. Classification (NCBI taxonomy): domain Eukaryota; kingdom Metazoa; phylum Chordata; class Mammalia; order Chiroptera; family Megadermatidae; genus Lyroderma; species Lyroderma lyra. The sequence goes on from PVJL010004142.1 coordinate 58,251, forward strand.
CTTTGAAGGGAACAAAATGGAAAAAAGAATGGGAAGATGTACAGGTGAAGATGGCTAGTATCTGGAAAGAGATCTTGTATTTCAGTCTTTTACCTTGCTCCATGGGATTAAAGGAGGCAATGACATCCTAATCTGTCCCCCGATCCTCATGCATCAGAGCTGCAGGGCGGGGTCAGGACAAGGGAGAACATCTTATTGAAAACAGTTCACGGTAAGAAAAAATCTACAAGTTTCTTATTTATAGCATTGATGCCCCTTTCCCTCTCACAACCTGACATGTATGTTTATGCAGCTTCTGTGTTTGTCTAAGCCTTCTATACTGTTTAAATTGTTTAATCTGCCAAACTAAAAAGTTGAACATCTTCTGAAGAACTGTGGCATCAACACCATAATATGTGATCTCCAGGAGCAACTGCCTGTAAAAGCAAAATCAAGTGCAATTTTGTTTACAAATGATACATATTAAAGACTTCTCTGTTTCAGATGTACTTTAGAGAGAAATATTAACTTACTTCTTTTGACATCTGCTACTGGATAGATCCCATTGCTGGCAATGTGGTCACACTCCAGAAGTTTTCACTGCTGTTTTATGAGCCTCCAAGGCAGTGTTGTGGAGTCCTAGGCAATGCTTTGTTTGCCTTCATGCCACTCAAGGGGTGTTCCATGAGATGAAAAGAGGCACTCCATCTAAGTATTCGTGAGCAAGCATCCTGCTAAGGACTGTAATTCTTCAGAAGCAGGAGCTAATACAAAGGAAACAGGTCCTTCTGGCTTAATTTAACAGTTTTCCTGCCTGAAGTAGTGTGGAGGCCCTGGACTGCTGCTCATTCTTTAGGGTTGACTGTTCTTGTATCTGATATTGGTATAGAGACTGTTTATGAGCCATCAGAAGGTGATGGGATTCAGTTGAAGCACTATATTTTTGTTCTAATGATTTTGTCCCCTTTTGCCTTCCTAAGAGTTTTGTTTTCCATGCAAAGTTCATGCCATTTTAATATAAAATAATTTAATAAAATTATTTAGAATTTTCTATCTTTTTCTAGCAAATTAAACCAAGATTTTTTTTTAGTCCAGTGTATTTAAATGGAGTAAACTTGATCTAATTATGTGGCTTCTTTCTTTTTAAAGTGTGACTTGGTGCAAGATGTGACTCACTAAAAGTTGTGATGTACCTGCCAATAAAATCTAACAAATTGCATATTAGAATTAGGTACTTAAGTTAATATACAAGACACATAAGCTCATGAGTTCCATGTTAAGCTTCTGATCAATCCAGACACCAAAGAAAATACAAATGTGTGAAGCCAAATGATATTTCAGCAAACACACATGCTATTTTATAAAAAGGGAAAATTATTTTATTATTAGCACACGTGATGCCATTAAATGCTAAAACACAGAGGAAAAAGTTGTTTTACCTTGAGTAAGAAGGCATTCATACTGAAACAAGAATCACATTAATATCACTGGCCAAAAATATAAAATCATGCTAGAATTCAGGATGATAACATAGAAGGGTAAACAATCATGTTAGTCATCTCTGGCTATAATCTAAAGTTGCAACAAAAAAGGTAGAAAGCTACTGTTAGGCATATTTGTCTAGATTTTTAACTGTTAATATTTGAACATCCTTTCAGTTTGGGAGGTATCTTGTATCACCTAACTGTTCATAGGAGACAATGTTCTGAATTTCTAAACAGAAAGCCAAGGAGTTCAATAGCGCCTCTCCTGACCATACACAATTGAAGTTAGACACAGTTATTCATAATGTACACTCAGATCATGGATGCTCTTACTGGGAGTCTCAATGGCAAGACGAGGAGTTGGGCAAAGTTTAAAAGCCATTTATAGTGGAGTCAGGGAGGGGCCAATTGCTGGAGCCAGCTGTAGCTAAGCAAATATCTTGACCAAACTTTTAATGGTTCTTGAATGTAGCTGTGGCATCTGCTCTCCTACTTTTATTGGCGTCTGCCCAACATCCCAAGTCTGATTTTTGTTATTCGTTCTGAGAGTTACTCCATGTACATTAAAAATTTAAATTTGAATTTAATTTGAAGTGTTTTCTGATGCTTAAAACCAAACATTCTTACTGATAACACATATATAGGATGATGAGAGTAAAACTATGTGGCCATCATATGAATGAGAATGATAAAATGCACTGTATCAAATAAATATAAATAAAGGGAAAAGAATGGGAGAAATAGTCTTATAAGATGTCTTTGCATGTAATAAACTAAGCAAGATTATTAACTCCTTATGATCAACCCAGATTTTCTGAAATAAGTGAAATATTGTTAGACACTATTGAAGGACAGAGAGATTTTGGTAGATGTTAAAGAAAATTAATTTCAGACAAAAAACTCAAAGATAGAAGGAAAGAAAACTGACATTAGGCTTCTTGGGAATAACTTTGGAAAATAGTTTGGATTTAAAAATAGAAAAAAAGAGAAGAAATGCATATCACTTAATGGGAAGGTTTGTATATATAGAATAAGGATCTGGGACTTGGTCTATACTGGAATCGGGACATAAAGATAGACTTCTGGGGCCTAGGAGCAGGTGTGATATGTTCAAAACAACCTGCACTAGAACACCTTTGAAATGAGGGTACATTTTTGGGGCAGAGGCTCAGTGGATGAGAAGAATATTGGAAGAACATCTTGTAAAGTGACACTTCCAGAAGTGGTCCTAGAAGAATGACATCTAGGACAATACTAAAATTGATGCAGAAAGGGTGTCAGGGGAGAACTATATGAAGAAGCATCAGGATATTACAACCAAATGTATATGACAACCCAAAGAGAGATGCACTGGAAATCACTTCATGTCCTTACTTGAGCTGTCAGAAAAATGACACATTTTTACCCAGTTAGTCAGATGTTATACAAGTAGAAAAGCGTTAAGGAAAGAATATGAGGGCAATTTATCTTCATCATAAGTAACTGAAGTTGACAACAGATCACCCAATCAAATTTGAAGTACAAACAGATGCCATAGAAAACTAGACACAAAACATGAGGATTCTCTGGCTGATGCATTGAATATACTCTTTTTTCATACTGAAGTAAGGGAGAAAACAATCTCAAATATGAAATCAGAAGGATAACACTTATTAGGCTGGATACTGGAAGTATAAAAATGGTATTATTACTGAAACATGTTAGTTCAATCTGAAAGCTGAAAAAAGCAATGGCTCCCTTTTATTTTTAGTGATATTAACTCTGTCAACTCCCAATATTGTCTTTCTAAGCATTACACAATATATAGAATCCCTGACAAAAGTTCATTGTGTCTCCTGATTGAATATTTTATCTTGATGCTTTGTACACAAAGGCAGCCTTGGATAATATTCTCAGAAATAACCACTGTTCTCAGTGATCAACATTTTAACCAAGTTTTAGCAAAATAGGGAAAGAATTTCATTCTGTAATGCTAAGATACCCTCACTCTTAATTAAGATAAGAATATAACCATCTTCAACATTTAAGATATATCTTTAATAAAAGAAAATGTGCAGATTTTCATCTGCATTTTTGTTTGTAAATGAGCAGAAAAATCAACATTTGGGAGTGTGTAAAAGACAGTATCTAGAAAAATGGCAGGATAATATGAAAGGATCTGGAAGAAAGAGATTTTATATTGATGTGTCAGGGAAGTTCTGTTTCAAAACATTGCAATAAGCAGTGACCTAAAGAATTATTCGGATCTGGCCAAGGAAACAGTGTCCAAAAAAGAACATTTGAGATAAACAGAACTATATGAGTAAAAACATCAAAGGAAATAGTAACTGGAGGCCCACTGAAAATTTAGTGAGGGCTAGAATGTAATAAGGAAAGAGAAAAAAGTGACTAAAGATAAGTAATTAGGGATAGGCCTCAAGACCATGTTAAGGATTTGAATTATATGCTAACTAAAATAAGTAGTCATTAATGGGTATAAAACACAAGTTTTCTATGAAAAATAGTGAGGAGCATAAAAATGAAAACAAGGAAACCAGGAAACGTATTACTATGGTCCAAGAGAGAAGGTGGCCATTGGATTGGGTAGCAGAAGTAAAGGAAGAGAAATAGATGGATTAAAGTAAAAGGATTTGCTGGGGAATTTCAAGTGAAAGTTCAGGAGAAGAACAAATAATGGAGGATAATATCAAGATTTCTAGCCTGAGCAGCTAAGTGGGGTAGGAGTGGCAGCAATAAATAGATATCGAAAACATTATTGAATATGGAATATTTAAAATTTTTGTAACTCATATAAGTGATAATATAAGTAAACAGCTGAATATACAGGACAGAAAAATAGAAATATCTATCTGAACTAGAGAAATACATTTGATAGCAGGCATATGAAAGACTTTAGAAGGTTTTCAGAATGGGTAAAAGTGAGAAGTAAAATGCAAAATAAGGATGTCTAGAATTGACCCCCAGCATCACTGGTCAGTGATTAAGAAAGGTCAGACAGGTAGAATGAAAACCTGGAGAACATGCTATAAAGTCTCCTTCCATAAACAAATGCAATGTTTCTAGAATAGATTGTTAGGCTTCAAGGAAAATCTCAAATAATAATATTTAGAACATGTTTTTAGTAAACTGATATAAAAATATAAATATCAAATCCTCAAAAACATGGTCCATGAAAAAAAAATTGATAGGTTGGACTTTAATTCAGATTAAAAACTTTGGTAAAAAACACTGTTAAAAGAAGAGAAAAAACACAGATTGCTATAAATATTTGCAAAATGCACATGTGTTAGGATGCAAAACAACAGAGACTTCACTCATTGCTGGTGGAAATGCAAAATGACACAGCCACCTTCGGGGACAATTTGGCAGTTTCTTACAAAATTAGACATAATCTTACCATATTACTTAGTAACCAGATATTTACCAAAATGATCTGAAAATTTATGTCCAACACAGAATCTCCACATAAGTGCTTATAGCATCTTTATTCATGTCTGCTCATAACAGAGCAAAACCAAGATGCCCTTTGATAGGTGAGTGAGTAAATTATGGTACATTCATCCAATGGAGTGTTACTCACCAATTACAATAAATGAGCTATCAAGTTACAGAACATAGTGATTCTTAAATGAAATCTGCTAAAAAAAAAAAGCAAGCCGAAAATACATTTCCAAAACAATATACTTACCTATTATAGTTTCAAAATAATTAATCATATTCCCATTTCACTAAGAAAATGTCACCACACAAAGAATTCACTTTCTTTAATTACTTTCACTAAGTATTTTTTATCTGAAACCAAAATAATTCATTGCTTGCTTAAAAAAATAATGTAAAGGTCTCACCTACTAATATATTGTCATAACAAATATATATGAATGATAGATTCTCTTATTCAAGACAAAATAAGGAAGGACTTTTGTTCTGAGTTCTTAGGTTTAAAATGATGCCAATTATGAAGGTCAAAATGTGGGGCAAAAAAGAAAAAGCTGTCTTCATGATTAAATATTGCTATGCATTTGGATATACATAACTAAAAATCAAATGAAATATAATTTTCTAAAATGAATACTTGGGTGAGGATAAGAATGTCTGACTAGTTGCTGAATGCTTGAATTATTTTAATTGCATTGATCATATTTTTTCTCTTATTCACCATGTGAACTTTACTGAAGAAAATAACATGGTGATTAAGTGAAGCTTGGGTTGTTAAGAAAATGCAAATTAAAACATTTGGTAATCTGTGAAGTGGTGTGTGAAAGGTAATGTTTAATTATATTGTCATCCCTCTGAGAATGAGAGAGGCAAGAAAACTGCTAAGGATATTTTAGGTCAACTTCCACAAGACCAGAATTGAAAGAAAATTAAAGTCTTAATAAAAAAAAAAAAAAAAGAATCTTGCAGCTTCCACTTGTAGACCAAAGGGCAAGCCTAACTTTCACGAAGTGGCATAGAAAGGATCGACAGAACTTCTGTAAATAAAGTCTACCTTAGACTTTTCATTCCACTACCTGAATGCTGGAGCATCCACCTCTAGTGTTAAAACCTCTTTCCTCTCCATTGATAAGGTGTAATCAAATTAGATTAATTATCGTATCTTCCATTTTCCCATTGTGATGGCAGAAAAGTCTCTGCTTTACCCAATAAAGCAGAGAGAGGCAGCTCCAATTTTCTTTAAAGACAGACATAAAAAACTGCATATGCATAAAATGCAAAAGTAGGACAGAAATAAGGTTAAAGTAAAATGACACATAGCATTTGAACTTTCTGTTTTTAAATAGATCCTATTGAGGATTTTAATTTTATTTTCCATTTTTTTCTCCTCACTTTAACTTCTTTTCAAAGAATGGTAATGACATTTATAGTAATAACAAAAATGACAGTAATACTTTAAACTTGCTATTTTATAACTCTGCTTAAAAGCCTGTAATGCTACTGGGATGAAATATAAACTTCTTATTCTAACCCATCACTTTCTAAGACCTTGTGGCACTCTGTACTTGAGCCATTACAAATTGCTGATAATTCTGGAATTGTGGAATGCTGTCCTTAGCTTCTGGCCCTTTTTCTACATTGTTTCTCTACCTAAGAATCATGTCTGTTATTCTTATTCATCCTGTAAATCCTGGCTTAGAAAACTCAGTCTTTCTTCAACCTCATATTTGAATTAGGTGACCTTTTGTTCTGACTTTCAAAAAACTCAGCACTTCCGTTGTCAGGGTATGTACAATGTTGTGAAATAGTCTGTGTACTTATCTATATTCAGTACCCTATACAAGAACCCTGAGTGTAGGAAATGTGTGTGTGTGTGTGTGTGTGTGTGTGTGTACAGAACACTGATTGCCTGGTCTCATGCCTGACACACACATAGGAGATGATCAGTAAGTGCTTCTGAATCAATGAATAAATGAATGAATGAATGGATGGATGCGTATTATTGTTCAGAAAAATTAATTGACCTGCTTAGGTTTCATCATTCAATTACACAAGTATTCTTCCACGTTATGGCCAAGAATAATGCAGAGTACTAGCAACACATGTGTGAACATAGTGTTTATACCTCAAGGTTCCATGAGGGCTTCTGAACTTTGTCACTACTGATGCTTTGGGTTGGGAAATTTTTGTTGGTGAGGAAAACTCTGTCCTGTGTGTTAAACATTCAGGAGCATTTCTAGTTTCTACCTGCTAGATGCCAGTAGCTCCTCAATTATGACCACCAAGAATATCTCCAGACTTTGCCAAATGTCCTGCAGAGGTCAAAATCACTCTTAGCTGAGAACCATTGGGTCACACGGTATTGGATTAGACAGGTGTTAAACTAGTATTTACAATAAAGTGCTGTGATAGAAGAGGTGCAAGATGGTGAAGGCATGTAGAGCAAGGAGTGTGTGCATGAGCCTAGGGAACTAAGGAGCAGAGCAACTCCTCAAAGTGGCAGACAACAAATGTGACTTGGCACACAATGCAGTGTGGGTAGAAGCTGGCAAAGAGGCCGCTTCCTGTAATATAGTGTAGTATAGCAACCATAGAAGCAAAGAATGACACAAACATAGAAGAAGGCAGGGAAGCTGTTACACTACACAGATTAGAACCAATACTAGTTCTCCATCACTACAATGGTAGAATTCAAGTCATACTAGAATATAATTGCATAGCAATATTTGATATTGATTAATGACAAAAATAAAGATACCAGAAAATAGTTTCAGTAATCCAGGGTGAGGTGGCTAAGACCTGGATAAGGCTAAAGACAGTAAGTAGGGGTGAAAGCAAGAATTGTAAACAACAGAACTCAGTGACCTGTGAATTTGTTCTTTCTCTTTTGTTTCCTCACCCAACAATCTGTGAAGGTTGGCTTTGAAGAAAATAATGTGACTACAGGCAATAAAACAGTTGGCAAAAAGAGATGATGAAAATAAAGAAAAATGGAACTAAAATAAAGGATTCATTGTCTGGATCACTTAGTCTCAAATCTGACCTCATTTTTGAAACCTGGGGAGATTTTAAAGATACTGATGCTCAAGGCTGAACCCAGAGAAACTGACTTATTGGCCAGCAAGGGACCCTTTATTTAGTAGGTACTGAACTCCCCCAGGTCATTCTAATGTGCATTCACCTTGACTGTCCTCACCTAGACACTCAGGCTTCTGTTTGGTACACAGCTTGTCAGCAGGTAATCACAAATAGTGAGGACTGGCTCTACAGTCTTTCCTCTTTTGGACTATATACTAACTACTCATTTCCTTAAACCTCCTTCTTCCTTAGAAAGTTAATATATCCTTGAACCTCACAATGAATTAATTCATTAAACTGACAATATCCCACCATTAAGCGTTCCTTGATAATTTTCACAAATTGAGCCCATATAAAATGTTTCAGAATAAGATGATGTTTTTCCTATGGAACTATGTTTTCTCTTTTCTTTTGGAACACAGAAGAAAAGTATCAAGCAAAAGAAGAAAGAACAGTTCTATTTTTTTTTTTAATCTCACTCCATTGACACAGTTTCAGTATTACACAAAGACTTCTTTAAGGAAGGGAAAGTTAATGATTGTGTAGTGATGTATTCATCCTGTTCCTGCCCTTCTGCCCCTTCAAACAGTATGACATATTTTCCTGATGACTTAAAACTTTCAATGGTGGCATCACATGACTGGAAAACAATATGAGAACAAGATCTCAACCAAGGCTCTGAAAGTCACCATGAGAAATATGCAAAAGCGTTTTACTCAGAAATGCAGTACATAGGGGCATTGTTCTTTAAATTAGAAATTCTCTCATGATAGTTGGAATGTACTTGCAATTATACAAATTTATACAGGCACATTTATTCACATTTTTCTGGATTGTTAAAAATTAAGATTCCATTTGAACTCAGTAATGACAAGAATAATTTATATTAACCAATACTTTTATTTTCCTTAAAGTAACTGGGTTATTTGAATCAAATCTTTTTGGTCAAATTCCCTTTTCATCTACTTGGTGGAATAACACATTTTCAAGGATAAGCAAATGATGGTTTTAGAAAAATTTCAACTATGATCAAATTGTTCCCCTACTTAAAACCACTCTGTGTCTTTTGCATTGCTTTTGGTCTAAATTTCAATAATCTTAAACTAGCCTGTAAGGCTTCCTATTTCTCTCATTTCATTGTATGCCACTTTTTCTTTTGTCTTTAGATTTTGCTGCTGCTACTCTTCTTTCACTTACTCAGATGTCAATGTCCCTTCCAGCTTGAGAATGTGACCCTGACAGTCCTTCCCCCAGGTTACCCCACACCTTCAGTTAAATCATCCTAAATACATTCTTTGTTTAAGGCAGAGTTCATTCCTGGCAGACTAGGGCAGGTACTTACATTGTTTTTGTCTGAGACCTTTCCTTCATAGTGTGTGACAGTATGTACAGTCGTTTTATCTTTACCCACAGCTTCCGAGGTTTCAGTTGCCCAAGGTCAACCACTGTCCAAAAATATTAAATGGAAAATTCCAGAAATAAATAATTCATAAATTTTAAATTTCATGCAGTTCTGAGTAACATGATGAAATATCAAGCCATCCTTCTTCATCCTGCCTGGGACATGAATTATCCTTTCATCCAGCACACCCATTCTGTATACACTACCTGCCTGTTAGTCACTTAGTAGCCATATGATCAGAAGGTCAGTAGTAGCCTAATACATCACAATGCCTACATCATTCACCTCACTTCATCTGATCACGTAATCATTGTACCATCTCACATCATCACAAAAAGAAGGGTGAGTACAGTATATTTTAAGAGAGAAAGACCACATTCAAATTTTTATTACAGTATATTGTTATAATTATTCTATTTTTATTGTTGTTAATCTTTTACTTTGCTTAATTTAAAAATTGAACTAGGAGTTCCCTGATGGTGTAGTGGCTTGGGGCTTTGGCATTGGCGCTTTCGGCGCTGCGGCCTGGGTTCGATTCCCAGCTGGGGAGCTGCCCACATACCAAAAAGCAAAAAAAAAAAAAAAAAAAAGTTGAACTATATCATAGGTATGTATGTACAGGAAGAAACATAGTATATGTAGGGTTGGGTATTACCTGTGGTTTCAGACAGCCACTGTGGGTCTTGGAACGTATCCCCTACAGATAAGAGGGAACTACTATAATTATATATTTTGTGTCATTACTGTCATGCATTGCTTAACAATGGGGATAAGTTTGGATAAATGCATCATTTGGTGATTTTATTGTTGTGCAAACAGTATACATTGTACTTAGACAAGCCTTGATAGTATAACATACACACTTAGGCTATATGGTATAGCCTGTTACTCCTGGGCTACAGACCTGTACAGCATGTTATTGTACTGAGTACTACAGGCAATTGTAACACAATGGTAAGTATATGCATATCTTAACATATCTCCACATAAAAAAAGTACATTAAAAAATATGGTATAAAAGATAAAAAATGGCACACCTGTATAGGGCATTTAGCATGAATGGAGCTTGCAGGACCTGAATTTGCTCTCGGTGACTCAGTGAATAAGTAGTGAGTGAATGTGAAGGCCTAGGACATTACTGTATACACTACTGTAGACTTTATAAATACTGTACATTTAGACCACACTAAATTTATTTTAAAAATATTTTTCTTCAACAAATTAAGCTTAACCTATTGTAACTTTTTAGCTTTATAAACTATATTTTTAACTTCCATAATAACACTTAGCTTATAAAACAAACACATTGTATAACTGTACAAAAATATTTTCTTTCTTCATATCCTTATTTGAGAAGCTTTTTTTAATTTAATTTTTTTTTAACTTTTTAAATTTTTTCATTAAAAACTAAGACACACAATAGCCTAGGCCTGCACAGGGTCATGATCATCAATATCGCTGTCTTTCACCTCCACACCTTGTTCTACTGAAAGATATTCAGGGGCAATAACAGACATGAAGTTGTCATCTTCTTTGATACAATGTTTTCCTCTGGAATACTTCCTGAAATACCTGTCTGAGGCTCTCCTTGACGTGTCACTGTTTTCAGAAAGGGTTAAGACTTTATAATGACGATGCTGTCACCAGGCTGTAGGAATTTTTAAGCTCCATAGTAATCTTAAGGGACCACCTACATATACATGGTCCATCATTGACCAAAATGTCATTATGCAGCTCATGACTGTATTTGACATGAGAATTAGCATTCTGACATCAGGGTTCTGATGTGCTTATAATTATATTCTTAGGGCCTGACACATGGCAGGCACAGAGATATTTACTGAATGAACAAATTATCTGAGGGTTGAATACCTTTGAAGCAGCTAAACGGGAGGTCTTATCCCATAAGAGTCCAATTCTGAGCATAAAAACTACAATGAATAAATTTAGCATCTGTTTTAGTTTGTTGTCTCCCTGAGGCTTCTAGACATTAAGAGGGCCATGTAAGTGGTAGAAACTCTCAAGCTGCATTATTTCAAAAGTACAAAGAGAACTATACTCTTTTCTCTAAAAAGACTGTACAAAATGATTCAAGTACCAAATCTTATGGATTGTGACCTATGGCATCATTCCAGGACCTTAACTCATGTTTATCAAGGGCTCTTATTGGCTCTTGTCTATGTCTAATTAATATCAACTGGTAAAAGCATTATTTAAAGAAAACAGTTTAGAAGATAAAGTCCTTTATGACAAGATCTATTAAGGAGAAAATCAATAGACGTTTCTGTAGATGTTCTGTGTGTTTGAGCAATCAAATAGAGGGGTAAGGACCTCAGCTCTCAAATCTCAACTGTGCCACTCCTGGCTATATTAAATTTGGCCAAGTCTCACTTCCTAATCTGCAAAACAGGGATAATTATGCTATCTTTATACATGTAAAGTGCCTAACTCAGTGCCTGCCAGAGAGAATGCACTGTTAATAATGAGTGTCAATGTAGGTAGTGATAGAATTAATAACAATAGTGGACATATGTAGCCAAGAATCCTTTTTTACTAAAATGTCTTAAATGGGATCTACAAACAGTATTTTTACGTATGCATTAGCATCTCTTTTCATAAGTTCAAACCAAGCAGATAGCAAATATGATTCAGCAAGGAAATGTTGGTTATCTTAACTGAATTTTATGTTTTCAGTGAAAATTATATCAAATTTTCCTCATTTTTAAATTCAAATTACTTTTATACTATGGATTTCTGACCATAATTAATTGAAAATAGTTTGCTTATTTCACATGCATTTTTTATTAAGCTATTTTAATTTGATAAGTTTGTAACTGCTATTTGTCTACCTGTTCTTTATGCCTGGCAAAATTTTTAATTACTGCTAGAAACTGAAACATTTTCTCAATGTATTTTTATCTCATACTATCACAATAATATCTTCAAGTGGATAACATTTTATAAATTTCAAATATATTTAGTAGTGAAAGGAACTACATAAATAAATCTTAATTTATTAGAATTTTAATTAAACCACCATAACAAAAAGAAAAACTAACACAATGATTTTAGCATTCAGATAAGGTGAAAAATTATTATTTTATCTCCTTAGTCAATGAATACATATATTTCTTTATGTTTTTGAAAAAAGGGACTTTCATGTTTTACAAATCCATTAATATTTAGTTTAATCCTGTATTCAATTATAAGCCATAATAGGGATTTTATTTTCAAGTTCTCAAATGTGATGCTAAACACTTAGGATTCAGAAAAAGATATTCAATGAAATAGGAATCATACATTTTTAATCTATATGCAAGTATGGATATTAAAAATGGACTTCAGAGTGTCTATAAATTCTCTGAATACTGCATCCCAGTGGTTATGCATGTTTGCATTTTTGTAAAGAGAATTTCAGAATTTAAAGGAGTCTCTTTCCCTGGTTCTTTGAAGTAAAGGTCATTTTAAAAGAGGCACTGTTGTAGCTACGACAAATTTTCTGCACTTAATGAACCTCACATCCTAGAGGACACTGACAAAAAATATAAGCAAATGATCGTATAAGTTTGGCTCATTTATAATGAAAAAACAGTGGTACCAACTTGTCATTTATTTATTCATTAAATGTGTATTGAGAATATAAGATACCAGGTTCCTTTCTAGGTCCTAGAGATAGGTATGGAAAAAATGAAAAACAAAAACTCTACTCTCATGGAACTACATTCTAGAAGTTCAAACAAACAATAAACAAAATAAAAGGTATGTTATATTTTATAAGGTGATTAGTGCCAAAGAGACAAATAAAGAAGAAAATCAACCCCCAAACTGTAGTTACAGTAGAAGAGGTTGCAACTTTAGACACAATGTCCAGGAAAGCCTGGGGTACAAGTGGATTTGGGGAGTGTGTCATTCCTCAGTCTTTGATGTAACAAATTGGCAATGCCCATTAAACATCCAAGTACAGTTGTCCAGGAGATAGTTGTATATTGATTCTGGAATGCAGGGAAGTGGTCCTGGCTAAAACTATAAATTTGAGAGTTATGAGCATACAGGATGTTAAAAGTCATGGGCTTATAGGTATATATTCACAAAGGAAGTGAATAAAAATTTAAAAGACGCGTTCCAAGAACTAAGCTAGGAAGTGATCCAAAATTGAGAGTTCAGGGAAACAAGAGGAACCAGTAATTTGGGCCAGTGAGCTAGAGGAAAAAGAGGTAAGCATGTAATTCTGGAAATTAATTGAAAAACTATGTATTAATCCTTTTGCATACTGCTGAAATTTTAAGTAACATAAGACTAAAAATTGACCACCAGATTTTACAGCATAGAGATCATTGGTAACCTTGACAAGATCATGCTCAAAGCCTGGAAGGAGTGAAACTTGATAGAGAATTATAGGGAATAAATTTAAGACCATAATAATTGACTTTCTTTTCAGTGATTGTTTCTGTAACAAGGATAGATATGGGGCAAGAAAAGTAGAGTCAAGAAATGGTGATTTTATAGTTGGGAGAAATAACAGCATATCTGTATACTGGTGGAAATAATCTAATAGATATGAATAACTGATAATTTAGTTCATAAGATGACGCATAGTTTTACATTCTCACTCTGGATTCTGAGTGGAGAATAGACTTTAGGGCAGGGGTGAAAATGTAAGCAGCTCTGACTGAGTAGCAGGAATATAAGTAGTGAGAAGTAATTAGATTCTGGATGGATTTTGAAGTTAACAGGGGAAATTTGATAAAATAACTTCCTTGAATAGGTGACAGGTGATGAAATCTAATGAAAAAGTAGACGCACTAGCTTTAAATAAAAGCATGGAAGCTCAGCCATAAAAACAAGACAAAGAAAATATAAACACAGATAGAGCCAAGGGCATAGAAGGGGTCGTGGGGCCTTGTAAATGTTATTTTCATTTGCTTCTATTTTTTTCAGTAGCACAGAAAAGTAATTATAAGCAAAGGGTGTATAACATTGACATTTGGGAATGAGCTGAAGAAAGAATAGAATGTGGGAAAATGTCATCAGGAGACTAGAAGACAGAAGGGAATAAGAACTATTGCTGGGCACCTTTAAAGATTCATTTGAGGTTCATGATTATGAATTAAGCTGGTAGGTTTTATGTTTTCCTTCAGTTATTATTAGCTACACGGTTATAAGCACACAGTTGGGGTTAGCGAGGATGTAGTTCAGCCAGACAAGTACAAGTGAGAGACGGACAATGAAGTTGATGGTATCTATACAGCCTTATTAGACTTCTATTGCTGCCATGACAAATTACCATAAATTTAGTACCTTAAAACAACACAGTTGTTGTATTATCTTACAGTTCTGTAGTTCAGACATCTGACACGGGTCTCACTGAGCTAAAACCATGGTTTCAGTGGGACTGCATTCCTTCCTGGAGACTTTTGGGGAGATTCCATTTCTTTGCATTTTCTTATCTTCTAATGGTGGCCCACATTCCTTGTTCATGATCCCTTTCTTAGCTTCAAGTTCAGCAATAGATTGCATATCTCCATGCCTTTCTTTCATAACCACATCGCTGTCTGACCACAACAGGAAAATGTTCCCCACTTTCAAGGACTCACGTGAATATGTTGGATAACCTCTCCATTTTAACCTCCTTACCTTAACTGTATCCACAAAAGTCCCTTTACCATAGCTTTCTGTCAAGTCAGAGTAGAGTTCTGATTTTCACTATTTTGCCAATTTTTTTATAACCCTAATGAAGTGGATTTATGAAGGTCCTCACTCAGTCTGCCATTCAAGAAATCCCACTCCTCCTACTGCCTAGAAAATGGAGTAGAAGGAGTCATTGATGAAAGAAGCCTCCAATTAGGTCACTATTGCAGTGTCAAGATGAAGAATTGCTGATGCCTTGGGCTAAGTAGTTGCAGAGTTATAAAGGTGAGAATTAGAGATACTTGATGTATATATAAATCTTATAACACTTACTTTCTCTCTCATTCAATCAAGGACATTAGAGAAAGCCATAAAATTTTTATGCTTTCACTTAGGCTGTAACACTAATTCATAGGATAATAAGGCCTAATTCCTATAACTTTACCCTATTGTTAATATTTTTAGCTCTTAGTTTGTAAGCAATGGAAACTGGCTCACGTCAGTTGTATGTTCTCATGTAAACCTATCCAGGTTTGCATTTGAAGTCACAGCTTACTTAAACATAGGCTACATAACTGTGTAATCCCCAGACATTTGTTACATTCACAGCTTTCTCTCTTCAGTTCAGGTGTACACACCCATGTGGTCTGACTGCTCCACTGCAAGTCACAGTTTAGCCTCTGTAATGACAAATAGCCTCTCTCTGCTCCTTAAGACTTTCTAAGAAGGCCCTGCTTTATGTGTAATAGTTAACTATATTTATTTTGTTCTTCATGCCCTATAAAAATGAAGCAAATAGGTTTTGACTCAACTTCGGCATTAGTGCTGAAAACAGTGGTAAAGATTTTTCTAAATATGGAGTGACCAATTCAAACATTTTCAATTCTAGAAACATACTTTGGTAAATATTCCCTTGAAAACATAAAGTCAAACATGAATATATTTTTTTCCATCCCCCTCAATTTTAATTCATGTGTCATGACACTAATAGAGAAGTAAACACTACATTTTCTCTACAAAAAATGTATTGTGTCATCTGTAACTTTCTCTACAAGATAATAATCTAACACTGATGACTTCATTCTATCTTTGAAGTTAACATTATTGAGAGTGCAGAATACGAGGGATATTATATGTTTCAATACTTTTCTCCTAATTAAGGATAAAGTATACAAATAAAAATTTTAGTGAAGTTGAACATTTTTCAAATTTTTGTAGAAGTTCGTTCTGTCTCACATAAGTCAAATCTATAAATGTTCTGTATATAAATTACTGTAGTTAAGCATAAGAAATAATTTGAACAAAAGCTAACTAAATATTTTTTCTCTTATGTGACTTCACACTTATCTCTGATCATGACTGGATTTATTTTTATTATTTTCATTATTTGACCTTGCCCTTGAAGATTTTCTTCAGACAATAGAAGGAATCTCTGATGAATTATTTTTGTGGTTTAATTTTTAAAACAAATAAGTATAAATTTAATACCTACCAATAGTAGCGTATTTGTTTTGGGTAGCCTATTAATAGTTGATTAATTTCCTTTCATAATTTGGATAAAATATTTAGATTTGCTTTTTCATTTGGCATGAAGAGATAAAGGTAATAGACACATTTTATATTTCCACAAATATTTTATTCTTACATATGTGAGCTTTACAAGGTCAAGAACATACTAAATTTTCTAATATTCGGGCTTAAAATAGTATATTATTCTGGAATGATCACTGAAGATGGAGCAGAAAAGTGAAAGCAGAGAGAATTCTAGACATAAAAGAACTAAGTTTCAACCAGGGCTATGGTGGTAGAAATCTCTGCCCAAGGAACTATCTCAAAGACTTAAAACACCAACAGAAAGTCTTTTAATTTTATGCCTTTTTTATATCTATGTTCAACCAGACCTTTCTGTCTTCCCCATTACCTTTAATTAAGTTCAGAGTTCTTTAGCTGTTATCTCTCCAGGAGATCTACTGATGTTTCTACTTAATACTTTATTATATGCCCCACAACATCATCATGTGTGCAATAGAATTTAGAATATATGTTTGCTACTGAAAGATAGCTTAGAGACAACCTAGGCTTTTCTTTTTCGGAGGCAAAAATATTGAAACCTAGAGAATTGTGGAGACTTGTTCAAGTTTAGACAATGTGGTGAGGCAGAAGCAAGAATTGACTTAATGTCCACTTTAAAGCTATTCGGAGTTTATTACATTCCATGTAACTCAAATAACACTTATTCTAATGCTTACTTTTAGATTAACATATCAAGCTAGATGATACCAAGTTTCCATGTGGCCTCAATCTCTACAATATCAGATGGTTGGTAATTATTTTCCCAACTTGTTTGGCTTAATTTAAAAATCCAGCATCACAACTTCAGCTGAAACAGCAGGTGGAGAAGTACAGTCTGGCGTCTTCACATTTTGCCAACTCCGAATGCCAATGTGAACCCAAGGCCACAGTGTTCCCTATTCAGAGACATGCACTTACTAAACTTTAAAATTCACAGCACATCTTGAATTTAGTGCAAAATGATGGAATGATCATAAGGGCAAGGGTGACATGAGCAAGGAGCAAGGCAAACTAAAGCCCAAATCCTGACTTCGAGGTAGCTATAGTATAGTGGTTTCTTAGATCGAGATAGCAAGAAAATACTTTTTATAACTTGTATAGTTCTATGATTTGATTGTTTGTAGTTTGTTTATTTGTTTGTGTATTGGGAAAACTGTCTGTGGCTCCTTTACTTACACTTAACAGATATGTGGTTTTTCCACATGTCAAGCAATCCTATGACACCTGCTGGGGACCCTACAATTCAATTCAGTTCTCACACTGTCAACCTGGTGTTAATATCAGATTCCACAGGTTAGGAGCTGAGTCTCACAAGACCACCACACTTCCCAACTCAGATGTCAATCACAAGTCCAGTTTGTCAGCTGTGCTTCTGACTAGATAGTTATAAGTTTGAGGTTCTCCTGAATCCCTCGTGAAAATAGTGGGTAGGGTTGAAGCTTCCAAACTTCTAATCATGGCTTTAAGTTTTCTATAACCTAGGAAATTCCAAGGGATGTAGGAGCTCAGTATCAGAAGCTCCTATCACTCAGAAAATTGCAAAGGTCTTAGGAGCTGTGTGTCAGGAACTGAGCTAGATAGATAGATGACAGATAGATATAAATATAGATATATAGATACAGATGTAGGTTTTTTTATTTTACAGTTTGTTAAAAGAAGAATGCTATTAATAAGCTATAATGGAGAGTAAAGAAAGCACTAAGTGATCCTAACTGATGGTTTCTCTGAGGAAAAGCTTTATGAATTAGATGGCATTTTAAAGAATGGTGGAAGTAAAGAAATCCAAAAAGTTAAAATAAGAGTAATGAGAGGTACAGAAGCAATAATGGAAGTATAGAAGTAATAGAAGTATAGCAACAGTGATAACACATAGTGTGTTGAGTAAACACCCTGGTGTCCAGATTGTAGCACAACATTCCTTGAAAAAAATAACAAGAGATGAATCTGGAGAGATAGGTGGAAGCCAGACCACAGAGTACCTTAAAATGCAGCCTGACAAGTTTGACGTTTAGGCAATAGGGAGTAATTGGCAGTTTCTGTTTTGTTTGGTTTTAGCAAGTAGGTGAAATTACTAGAGTTCTACTTTAGAAAGAATAAACTTGTAGTCTTATGTAGGGTGGGATAAATAAGACTAGAAGTAAAACAGGAGGCCATTACTCTATCCTATGCAGAAACAAGTCCTGAATCAAAGTGATGGTAGCAAAAAGAGAAAGAAGGAAACTAATGTCATCAAAATTATTTCCCTTTTTCAGATCTTGAAAGAAAACCTTTCCACATCTGCATGTACAACTATTATCTTGTCACATTTTAAGAATGAAGGTATGTCATTAACATTTTCTGCAGTCATTTATCATGCTATATACTAAAATAGTTTGCTTGTGATGTGAAATTCTATTTTCTTTGCAGATTGTGTGTATGGAAATATGCTCTGAAATTTGGAAAAATATTAGAAATTGAAGAGATATTCAGTGGTCAAATATATTAATATTCAGAGATTCATATTTGTTGTCTTTCAAAGGTTTTGTAAGGATCAGCTTTGGGTTCCAAATTAGTAGCTGAAGGAATATAAAAGTTAGAAGCCACATACATGTAGAAGAGACAACAAAGACAAGACAGATCTAATTTAAATGTTGGGTCAGCACACCATAATAAAATTGTTGGGAAATTGAGGCATAAAGATAAAGGCTAGCCATTTGAAATTATAGCACTCAGTGAGGTAGAGAAGAGTGTCATAATTTATTCATTTATTCACTATCTCATGACTTAGCCATGGTCTGGACAATTTATTTGGCAGGAAATAAAAGTGACTTTAATGTATTTTTAATCAAAGCTATTAAATATTTAATGAAAAACTGAAATGTTTTCTTAATATTAAAGTATTTGCAAAGCATAAGAAAACATACTAAGCATCAAAACAAACTTCCAAATAGTTACTTTCTTCAATAAATCTGTACCGAGAGTAAAAATGTATGAACAATAATATTCCTTAGAAGATTCCTTAATGTGGCAAAAACTTGAACACCATGTAAATTTCAAATTATTTTGGTTATATATATGCTATTTACATATTAATTGTACTTTTAAAAATTATTTTATAGTGGTCTATTTATCAACATGAGAAATATTTAATAATATTAAATTTTTAAAGGCAGGCTAAAATTTGCATAACATAATCTATTCTATGTGCAAAGAAAAAAATATATAGTGTATATCATACACCTACACATATGTATATGTATGTTATAAAATAAGATTAGTTTTAGAATCTTAGCATTATTTATAAATGAGGGACTTAAGAATGATTTTTATTTACTTTGTATATTTTCTAAGTATAATTTTGGAGTTAGAAAGGAATATATTTTAAACTTGTTGATTTAAATTAAATAAGTTTCTATTTTAAAGGATATTTGAAGATGTAAATTTTTTAAATAAAAAAAGTAGACATGCTTTAAAGCCAATTTAAATTACACTAAGAAATAAAGAGAAGTACACAATACTCATTCTAATTCAGGCTTGTTCCACAGTAGCAAAAATGTGCATCACATAAGTAGAATAAATATGAGTACTATAATATATATGCCTATCACAAAACCCATTGTTATCAAAGCACATGGGAAAAATGAGGCACTCCCAGAGCTTTAATAGACTGAAGAATGAAATCTAGCAGAATAACAATCAGATAGAATGAACCACCTGTGGGATCACCACTCTAATAAGCAAAAAGTAAATGAATAAATAAAACTTTTAGGTTTGGCCAGATTTATCAGAGAGGCTAGAGCAGTCAGAAAAACCAAGTCACCTCCAGTTGTAATCTAATCCTAAAATGGACGAGGATGTATCACAGTCCATTATAGAAATCGATTTCTGTTATAGAAATTGCCATAACAGAATTTGCCTTCCTAATATGAGCTTCCCTTAAAAGACCCTTTAACTGAAATAATAAAAGCAAAAAATAACATCCATACTGAACCTCCTCTTTTACAAAATACATTTCATTAACCACATATTCTAATACTTTTAAAACCTTTTTCTTTTCAGATAATTGTAGATTTACACACAATTGTAAGAAATAATACAGAGCATACCTACACTCTTTACCCAGAGTCCCCCAATGGTACCATCTTGCATTGCTGTAGTTTTGTATCACAATCAGAAAAGTAACATTGATACAATCCATTCCACTTTGTTCCTCCGCTGAGCCTGACCCCTGTCAATCACTAATCTCTCCTCCATTTTTATAATTGACATTTCAGGAACACTGTACCAGTGTTACCATTTGAGAATGGCTTTTTCCAATCAGTGTAATTTCTTTAAGATTCATCTAAGATATTACAGGGATCAATAGTTTGTTTTTATTTTTTGCTGAGTAATCTCCAATGGTATCAAAGTGATCCCTCCCACTTCATTATTCTTTTTCAAAATAGTTTTTAGATATTCTAGTTTGTCTTTCCATATAAATTTTATAATTATTCTGTGTATGTTCAAAAACCTTGCTAGAATTTTGATAAGAATTTTGAATTAAACTTATAGATCAGTTTTGAAAGAAGTAACATCTTTTCTGTGTCACGTATCCCAAATCCTGGATGCATATCTCTCCACTTATGTATATCTTTTTTAAATTTCTTTTGTTGGAGCGATAATAAATTTCACATGTGCATTATTATAGAACTACAGATTTTTTGTGTGTTGTCTTATGTCCTGCAACCTCACCGAACTCACTTCTTAGTTCTAGAATTTTGTTTATTTTTTGTTTGGCTTTTGTTTTTGGTTTGTTTTTGTGAATTTCTTGAGGTTGTTGATATAAATAATACTGTCATTTATAAAGACAGTTAAACTTCTTCCCTTCCAATCTGTATGCCTTTTATTTCTTTTGCTTGGTTTTATTACTTTTTAAAATGTACTAGCGTGGATTGATACTAAAGATGCCAAAAGTTTTAATAATACATACTTGCACAATTTGATTTCCTATTTAAAAAGATAACTAATTAACTTAAATTAAATGAATTGTGGAAAGAAAATAACTATAAATTTTCTCTGAACTATTTTATTTTATAATCCCTTCTAGTCAGTAGCAAAAGTAACATTAATGACTTGGGCAATATAGTTCAGTTAACAGGTTTTGCTAACAATATCAAGTATATTGTGTAAAAAAAAAACTTTTTCTCTCAGTAACAACTAATTTTTAATAGCAAATTATAAACAGATTTGTATCTAATGCTTGAATCTATTGTAGTTTATAATCTTAATCAAGAGGTTTTTATTTTAAACGAATATTTTCATTATTACCACAAATTAATTATAATCAAGAGTTTGGATCTGTTATGAAAGTAAAGCTTTATAAATTCTTATTTTGTAAATGTCTAAATGAGAAAAGTAATGTAATATTATGTAATATTTTAAGCACACTTAAAGCAGTATCTTCAAAAATAAAATACCATATAAACCTAACTTTACTTTTGCAGAGAACTCTTGCTTTCCCAAATAATTAGTATCAGGGTTTCATACAGTGGATTTATTATTAATAGGTCTAGGACAGCATGTCCCAAAGTGTGGTACATAAAATATTGTCCAAGAGAGATATTCTAAAACAAAGGTTTTCATTGATTAGTTTTGTTTTGAATTAAAATATATGAGTCCCTTTTTTGAGATTATTACCGATTATCTTATTAAATTATCTGAAGTGCTGAAACCTATTTACCTTTGTTCAATACACTGTTTTTCTAATTTAGTCTACCATTAAACACTACTCTGGAATAGCAAACATCAGATTTCATAGTTTCTTAGAATTCATGTTGAAAATGCTAATATAAGAAATGCTGGTCTCACGCATTTGGAAAATGCTCTTTTCAGGGGTTTGGAGGGGCATTAACTACGCTGTGTTTGGGGTCCCTTCCTCTCCTCTATATCAGTGTTCCTCTAGACATGTGCCACCACCTTATACCGTATAATGGTGTCTCAGTATCTGACTGGATGACCAGTAAACCAATCTGAAAACCATGTGTGCTAGTGTATTGCTGAACAATTCTAGTTATAATATATAAAAGTGTAAATGCTTCACAGCTAACATAACTAATCAACTGTGAGCACTTATATGCATAGCACAGCAGTCGACAAATGTTTATTTTCCCACCACACCTCCTCTGTCTCCAGTACTTAGACCCAACCAAATTAAAATTGTAAGCACCTCAGGAATTGTGACAGCCTTTTGAAGCTATTTTGGAGCTAGTAAACTTTCAATTTCCCATTTCTTATACCACTTGATGACTGGTTACTCTATGAAGAAGAAGGAATGTTTATTCAAAGAGTTGACATTAAATTCTAGCTAACTGTTTTAGTCAATTTCATGTAACACTAAGATTAGTTCAACTTTAGAAAAATCTCTTAATTTTAATTTTGTTATACTTATCAAAGGATAGCAGCAATATGGCTTCTTATAAACATCAAGCTACAACAAGCTTATACAGTAAATTGTCATGATTTTATATTACTAAGAACAATTTACTGTATTTTTCTAAACTTGTTACTCAATGTATTTTTAATATTTTAAAAGAAACTATCAAAATGAAGGAGTTACATTTTTACTATTTCGTCAGCTTTCTCTAATCACTCTAATCATTATTCTATTTTGTCAGTCTTCCAAAATTCAAATTCCTCTTAACAGAACCTTTTGCTGCACTTTGATTTTCTGTTTACATTAATGAGAAGTTAGTGCATACATCTCTCTTCCAAAAATTATTATACCAATATCTTCATATGAAATTATTTTATTAGCAATAACCATTAAATAAAATGAGTCCTCTTTCAATAAAAACATGTCAAAAATTTTGACTCAATCTTTAAAGTAACCCTTGGTTTATATCTAGTTTTTGGAATAGCTCCATATTTACATGGTCATTCCTGGTTTCCTAACTCTGAATGACACTTTTTCTGGTTAGCCTTTTATAAGTAGCCACATCAAACCTTGACATTTTAAAAGACAACAAATATCAAAAGCAAAATGAACTTTTCTTTTATGTTTATGTTTGACCCTTAAATTTTTTTTCTAAAGTTTATAAAATTTCATTGCTTACATTTCCCTCAGCAAAGGATTAATAGTTTGAAGCATTGAAGACTTCTTAATGAGATAATGAAGTATGAAATATTACAGACATTATTATGAATCAAAAATACACTTACCTAATATATTCTTCAAATACATAAAGAAAACTTCTTTAATAAGTCTAGTGGATTTCATATTTTATTTTAAGGTTAGATAAAATGCTTTCCCAATTAGCCAAGAAAGTGTCTATATTTGCATCTCAGAAAATATCTAGGCCTCTTAGTGCATACAGACCTGGAGCACATCATTTCAATAAATATTCAAGAGCAAGCCTGGTAGGATTCTCAAGCATACAGGTGGTGAGACTCACTAATTAGTATAGGGATTTTGTAAGAATTTACTCAGGAAGTTGAGTTATAAAATAAAAGATGCTTAGAGCTATAAAAAAATTTGATAATTCATTCTGTCATTCTGAGAAAAAAAGCTATAATTTGTGACTAGTTATTACACATTCTTTCTTACAAATCAAACTAACTCTTAACTAAACCTGGTTCATGGTAAAGTTGTCTTCACTTGGAACCAGGTACTGTTCGTATGCTCTGGAACTCCTGGAAGCTTCAAGTTGAAAACATGGACAGTGTATATGGGCAGTTTAGACTATAGGCTAGAGAAGCTCTGGGTACAACTTTTTGACAAATATAAAGATTTGTATCACCACATGCAGTACCTGAAATTTAATGCCGAGGGTAGTTGGACTCTTGTTTGCAGAGAACAAAAACTTGTTAAGTTATATCAGGTAATTCAGAAGTTCTTATAAAAATAAGTATTATGGCATAAAGGGCTGTCTGGAAAAAATCCAGCCATTAATGCCTCTATTTTTCATATTATGTAACTGGATACTCTCTGGACAGGCCTCCTGTATTTATTAGGTTGTGATTTTGGCCCCTGTTCTCTGAAAACTACCTGCTTTTAACACTGGAGTCACTCCCACAGTTTTTGTTTCGTTGTATTATATAACTCTGCTTCCCTAGGCATCATACTTAGTAGGAATCTTAGAAACAAAAACAAATTTTAAAAACCTGGACTAATTAAATAATTGTCCCCTAAGAATTAGTAAATTTTAAAGTAAATGATACAGAGACTAAGTTTACAGGAGCTGAGTTACCTTAATGGCAACATGTTAAGGGATTTTTATTAAATCTTTCTCTTACCACATCTGGTAGCCCATCTATTCATTCAATTAGAATCAGTAATAGGACTTAGTATTTCACAATAATTTATATTCTTATATAAGTTATATGTAACCATAAGAATCTTAACTTACACAAATGAACATGCAAGTCCATAAAACAATAAGCAATCAAAGCTGAGCAGCATGTACTGAGAAAACCAGAGACCTGGATAATCTACGGTAATGCTTATTCTAAAATTTTCACTTGATGGCCTATCATTGGTGAGGCTTGTAGTCCTTTGAGTTGATCTACACTAGCATGTCTCAATTTCTACTATTTGTTTTTAGAGAATAGTAGCATCTGTTAGAGAGAAAAATTACAAATGGCCTGAGGAAACCTAGCCATGGTATCTGCCTTAGCAATATTAATTTCCTCAGGAAAGAAAAGATTCTAGTTTGCAAGGCTGAAGTTAATAGACAAATAGAGTAGGAAATGAGAAACACGGTCTAGGTATGGACAGTATTTCTTATGTAAAAATATTTAGTTTCAGAAAAGATTATTTGATTACTTTTCAACTGCACTGTAGATCTTGTAAGCTGAAGATGTATATATCGAAGTATCTTATAAACCAAAATGTATGTCTTTTGTAATGCATACAAGTAGATAAAGCTCTCAGTACTTTTAAATTGTTGGATGTTTGTTTTGTCTTGCTTAAGAAACATATGAGGTTGGATAATTAATTTTGCAAACTCATCCTAGAAAAAGTGCTACACACCTCATTGCTGAATATCACTATGGTCACCTTCAAAGTACTCCCCTTGGGAAGCTATGTACCGACACCAGTGCCTAGACCAACCTTCAAACCAATTTTGGAATTATTTTTCTGGAATGGCCATCAGAGATGTTGTACCCAAAATTTGACAATTAAATTTGCCCACTTGCCACTGTGCGCTTGCATTGGCAACACTGTACATACAACTCAGTAAAGTGTCATTACTGCACGGTGGAGAAAATATGACTGATAATAATGTATATATACATGGATGGAAAGTTCAGAAATGTTTGTTAAGATTGTTAATGCATTTTACACAGGATAAACATCACAGTTTATTGATAAGTATGCATTACTGCAAATGCTACAAGTTTATCATGATTTACTCCATTAACATAAAATAAACATTTAAATGACTAAGCAATAACATCAATTTTCCTTTATAAAATTGGGATTTAAGAAGCAGCATGCACATTTTACATACTGCTTAAAACTCATATATTTCTGCTTTCTTTTTATTATATATAGTATATGATACTGTATTGCTAGAACACTGAGGGCTTACTTCAGAACTGTACATTGCATTTTTACAACACAAAGAAGTATTAAAAATTCACATTAGTATTATTACTATTATCTCCACTTGAAAATATCTGTTTATGAAAGACTTGAAGTTTAATACAATGTTTTCTTATAAAACCATTAGGCAAGAATTTATTTATCCCCAAGGATAGAAATAATTGTGTCTGTATAGAACTGGCTTTATAATAGACCTATTATTTCTAAATTTGCAGCAAGTTCTAGCAGAGTTTTCTCTAGGTGTATTCCCAGACACCAATGATAGGTATTTGAAAAGGATTCTGTAATATAGTCTTCTCTCTTTCTTATTGCTTACGTATATCATCTACTCTTCATATTTGTCCCTAAACAGTTGGTTTAAACACAGTTCTTATAATATGACATTTGGGAGCCAGAGTATATTCTCTGAGTGAAAACACTAAAACAAAAAATGTGCATTTTCCCCTTCAAAATTTTCTTGCTAATCTTTCTTATTTAGCTTCTTGACTAGACATAATTCTGTAGGTTGCAGCCTGCATTAAAGGAGCCCAATATATGAGTTTAAATACTATAAAGCACATAAATAAGGTGATGATATTTGTTATAAAAGAATCTGTAAGTTATGAAAAGCAAGATAACCTGCATTTGCAATTGAATTTGATCATTCCTTAAAATTAAATTTATTCTTCCTCAATGTTGCAGGAATAATAAAACGAGACGTAAATCACCTGTGTTGGAAATGGATGTCTGAGTGGCTATGAGAGAATGAAAGTGACCCTTCAACAACTCCAAGGCAGCCTACTGACATGCAAATGCAGTGAATGTAGGGACAGTAGACATGGATCTGAATTTCAGACACATCCTCTCTTAGCATATGTGTTCTTATTTGTTTCATATTTGAAACAAAGAATAAATTGTTAGTCTCTTTCTTGTCTATATTCAGATATCTGAATGTGATCATTAAATTGCTCTTCACTTTTCTTGTAATGTTAATTACATCGGGGTTGTGCACTATTTAACTCTTTATCCTTTTACAATCATTTGATCATTTTTATCACTCCATTTTTAAATTTCTTTTGTTCCTCTCTAGCTTTGCAGTTCACACCAGAAAAGGAGTAGTAAAACTTTTAAGTCAGAAATTCATGATTTGATAGGTCGGTCACATTTAAACATATGGTTTAGTAGAACTACATGGTTCTGATGTCTCCCGTGATCCAAATCTATTCTCTTCATAAAACTAGTCAAAGATTCTAACTGTAGGATAATAGATGGATTTTTCCTTCTCTCTATTTTTCTTGATTCTCCAAATGTTCAATATTATAATTATACTGACTTAACAGCTTCATCATGCTTAGATGAATCAATTATTCCCGGGGAGTAATAATTGATTCATATTAACATTTTTTAATACTCTTCCCTAGCTTTGATTCTCGCCTCTCTGCAAGAATTCTAACTCCCCTAAATTCCTTGCTGATGTTTTCATTTTCTTCAATATTTCACCAAATATTGATGTCAGTTATCCGCTGCTGTGTCTGGGGTTGTCACTCTCCTGCTGTTTCCATGTGATACCTACTGCCAAAGTTATCGAGATTTGCACCAAAGACAGCTCCACTCATGTTGAAGGCATCAAGACTTGCTGTTTCCTGCCCTGAATGTCAGCTTATCTCCACAGACATTGTGCACTGTACCTGCAGTTCAAACATTGCTCTTCTCTTCTAAAAGATTCAAGTTGTATTTTCAATGTCTTATGTAACATAAAAGCAAGTCTGCAACTGCCACTAGAGCTTTTCTTTTTCTTTCATTGCATCTCTTTCTCTCACTGGAGATTAGATACAAGTTCATGGATGGGAGGCACAGAATAATCTATGAGAGCCTACAGTTTTACCTCTAATCATTCTTGTTCTGATACTGAAGCGATATCTTTTTCTCATAACCAAACCTGTACTTCTTCACTCTTTTACTGTTGGCTGCTTCCCCCACCCCAAGGATTTGTTTGTTTGTTTGTATCTGAGTTGACAGACACCCAGGGAGATTAATGTTCCCAATGCCACTTTCCCCAACACAGCCCCTTCCACAGTGTGTTGGATAAAGAGCAAGTTCTATTTTGAGCTACCCTGGTATAGCACCCTTAGAAAAAAGGACGTCTTAAGCTCCATATAATAGAGTTGTTTATTGGTTAGCTGGTTTTGTTTGGTTTTGTTTTTCCCACAAGCAGACATAAAGCAGCTAGCAGGGCTAAAAAGAAGCAATACCTATTTGCTGATCCCTGGGAGTTCTCAGCCTGAGATGAAGGGGAGCGCAGACCTCCTACGGTACACTGCCAACAGAAGAGAATAAATGGCTGTGCACACAAGGACACAGCGCACACTTCTCCCAAGGTGCCACGGGCAAATTAAACAAATCGACCTCAAAGCTGCAAAGACAATTTGAGTTTATACTGTAGTACTTTATTTTATATTTTAATTATATCTATGATAATTTCTCTACTTAACTACCAACTTCATCATTTTCATATTTTTAGATACAAACATAAAGTACAAAGTTAACACAATAGGTTTAATGAGTTACTAAAACTATTTTAACTTATCAATATGCAAAAGCTTTGCTTTGTGGGTAAAGACACCATGGATCCAATCAAACTACTTATATGGAATTGATAGCATATTATCCGATTATGTTGTAGATGAAGGCTATTCGGTGCCTGGAAATTATCAAAATTATCCTACCAATGTGGAAAGAAAACAGTAACCTTATGGGTGATATTGGGAAAGGATGATTTATTTTTGAGTGAGCAAATTCTACTTGGGTTTTCTCCAGTGACTCCATTTCACCTGTCAAAGCAGTCATTCATGAAAAGAAAATATTAATAATAATATGTTTTTAAATTTAGTATATACATGTTTTATGTAACTAAAGATATCTAACTAAAAACCAGCTCTGTTGATTTTCCCTTTCCCATCTCTGAAAATGTCCTCAATAGCTTCTATAGCTACCCATTCACTTACGGATATTAAAACTGTCTCTTTGTTAGGTATTAGGAATCCTCATCCAGTTTATTATTACATAGCATCTAATCTGTCCCCTTCTCTTGTAGGACACTTTCTTAGAATTCTTGGGGCAGCTCCCTTTGTCAATCAACTATTGTTGCTTTATAAACTACCTTAAAATTCAATGGTTTAAAACAACAATACATTATGATCTTTCAGAAATCCATGGTTTGTCTTAGTTTGGAGTGGCTCTGCCCCACCTGTCATTCATTCTCATCTTTCTTCTGGAAAAAATGAGCTGACTGAGGAAAATTTTTTCTCATAAGGATGTCAGAGGCATATGAGAGGACAGACAAGCTACAGTGTGCAAGCATATTTCAAGTCCACATGTTGTCACAGCTGCTATTATTTAAATGACAAAACAGATTACATGGGCAACCCCAACATCAATTGTTACTCATTCCACAGAAGTGAGGGATAGAGTGTGAACATGTCTGGAAATAATCTCATCTGCCTCATCTCTGTATCCTGCCCCACCCACTTCCATGGCACTATTCCCTTAATTAGTGGTGCAACTACTGGGAACTCACTGCCTTGTTTTCATCTGTTTGTGCAGAAGGTGCCTCACCCCCAGAGGCAGTCCTTTTGCATAGTGTCCTTTCAGAATGATTCAGTCTGCTATGTTCTAAAGGGTCTTCATAGCCCAGAGGGAAACTCGGCATTTTTGAACCACCAAACTCCGGAAATTGTAGTCACTTCCACTGTCACCCTGTCTCTTTACTCCACACTGAAAGGCATTTCCAGCAAGTCTTTTGCCATTTCCTTTTTCAAATAAGATGTAGATAACATCTCTATGCCCTCCCCAAACTCCAGGAGATACAAGTCAAGATCCTTGAACTCTTTCATGAAGCTTGATCACCAACATAGAGGAGGAGAAAAAGAAAAAACCCAAGTAACAGAACATATCCTAAAAATTTAACTAACCTCACCCTCTACCATCCAATAATCACAAAGCAGCAATGTACCATCTCCAGAGCCTCATTGTGCTTATGTGCTATATTTTAAGTCTCCAATTTAGAGTGCAGAGCTGGAGCTGAATAAATGAAAAGAGCAAATCCCTATGTTTATAATTTTGTTAGTATTTTCTTCCTTGACCCATCATCTAATACTGGTTTTCATATTATGGACCAGAGTTATACAGGCAGAAGTCTACACATTATAATTTAGAGTTCACAGCATGCTCCAGTGCCTAAGTATATTTTTCCTATCCAGTTGGCATAATATATAAAACTATACTATTAAACATTGTTTCTTTGAGTTAGAATCTCATTTTCAGCAAGTCTACATTTGAACATATATACTTTGGGGAGCCTAACATCAAGTTAGCAGTCCTTCACGTGTTTGTTATTGCAGCCCTGGGTATCACTGAGGAGTGCAGTGAGAGGTGGAGCTAGGACAGTTCTGAAAGGAATTTGGGGTCAGAAAAAGACCTTCCGTTTTGTCTAAAGCTACCTAATTGGCAGATTTGTTCAACATTTTTGTTGCCAACATGTTAATAGATAGGGACTCCTAAAGTTAGACACTTTTAAAGATCAATATACTTGTAAAACATGAGATAATCCTTGTGCGTGTCTTCTCTGCTAAGAACCTGCAAAGCTTTCGTACCTCAGCGTTTCCTTTATGCTAGTTTTACACCTATAGGGTGTTGTGAACCTCAAATGAGAGAGTACACATAACATTGTTTTATAACTATAAAGTACCACGTGATGAATTGATGATATCACTGCAATCATGTCTGTTCTATGTATTAAATGCATGTTCCTGACTTCAAAGGTTAAAACATTATTAGGCATTTTGAAGTACAGTACTTTAAACTTATTATAAAGTGCTATGTAAGTGGATAATGTAACTGTAACTTCCATTATTTGTACATAAATTTAGTAGAAGAGATCTTTTAGGACATGCTTTAGTTGCTATAAGAATGATGTAATTATTTGCAAAGCACTCTGAAAATCTTAGAAAAAAGATAGCTGAATTATTCTCTTTTTATTGATGACCTCTCTTTGATGAATTCCCGATTAAAGATCCCCAAATATTATATGTACATATCTCCAAAGTATTATCATATATATTATCACAAGATATTTATAATTAATTATTTTATGAGGGTCCCTGTGAAAAGAATAATTATAATGCTGAATTTGACATGAAAAGTAAGTTTCTTTTCACTTCCTTTAGTTATCAGCTCTGAGAGTATTGACAATATAAAACTATCGGCCCCTATGTATGTTTCAAATTATTCCAGTTTAATTTCTTAAAGAACATAAATTAGTACATTTATGGAAGATATAAATATAGCTTATTTGAAATTAATTTTAACATATGCTCATTATATAATAAATTTAATGGTATACTGTTTTAGTTTTCTAGGGCTGCATTAATAAATTATCACATGCTGACTTAAAACAACAGAAATCTTATCATCACAGTTCTGGAGACTAGAAGTCTGAAATCAAGGTGTCAGGAAGGCCATACTCTCTCTGAGGCCTGTAGGTCCTAGTCTCACTGGGCTAAATTCAAGGGGGTCAGTAGGCTGGCCATATGTACCATTGAAACAGGACAGTACCATTGTTTCTGTCCCATTTAAAATGGGTGACTGGTCAGCCTACCTGTAGGGAATCCTTCCTTGCCTCTTCCCAGCTTCTGGTGTTCTGCTAGCAATCACTGGCATCCCTTGGCTTGTAGATGCATCCCTCCAATTCTCCATTTTCACATCATGTTCTTCCTGCATCTTTACAACACCTTTCCTCTGGGCCTGTCTCTGTGTCAAAATTTCCCCTTTGTGTGAGGACATCAGTCATATTGGATTGGCGCCTACCCTAATGGCTTTCTTTAAACCTGGTTGTCTCTGTAAAAATGTCAACCTCATAGAAACAGAGTAGAAAGGTGGTTATGAGAAGCCGAAAGGTAGGGGAAATAGGAAGATATTGGACAAAGGGAACCAACTTCCAAGTATAAAATGAACAAGTTGTGAGGATATAATGTATGGCAAGGTGATTGTAGTTAACAAACTGTATAGTATAGTTGAAAGTTGCTATAAGAGTAGAGCTTTCATATATTCATAATAACAGTAAAATGGCAATTATGTGACATGAAGGAATTGTTAACTTACCTGTTTGTGGTAAATATTTCACTATATATATGTGTATCGAATCATCAGATTGTATACCTTAAACTTATACACTGTTATATGTAAAAAAAACATCTAGTTCCAAATAAGGTAACATTCTAAACTACTGTAGGTTAGAACTGCAATATACCATTCTGGGGGAAATACAATTCAAGCCATAATATGTCCATTAGTTTTATGGAAATTATATGTGGTAAGATAATGGTAACAAAGGTGATGAATCTAATTCTATGGATTTGTAATAAAAAATTAAATGCTAATAAATACATTTCTAACTCATAATTTCTCATAAGTAACTTACTCTGCCATTCCATAAGCTGCAACCTCTGGTATAGCTTTTATTGGAATTGTTTTATCTCATGGAATTAATTTGAAAATTTGATATCTTTATAATATTAAATATCCCATTCTTAAATATAGTATTGTTTCACATATATTAAAATTATGTCTCATAATTTTATTTGTTTATTTCCAGAAAATTTGTATTTTTACTGCAGTAATTGACAGTAAGACCTACACATTTATATAAATTAATAACACATGTCCATAAACATCTCTTTCTCTCCTTCCACCACTTTTCGCTCTCTTTTTATGCATGCTCACACCCAAAAACACACAAACATGTACATATTTTGAAAACAACACAGAGGGAATTATGAGAGTGGGCATTAAGGAACAAATAAGAAAATAAGAAAACAAATTTGGAGAGTTCCCTGGTGGTGTAGCGGCTTAAGGCTTCGTCGCTGGCGCTGTCAGCGCTGCGGCCTGGGTTCGATTCCCAGCCAGGGAGCTACCCACATACCAAAAAAGCAAAAAAAAAAAAAAAAAAAGGCAAAAAGAAAACACATTTGTGTGGCCTTTGAAGTTGGTTTGCCAGTAAGTGAACAGTGTAATTAACTGAAACTTGTTCACTAAAGGGCAAATAATTAAATTGCTAAAATCAATTGTCCTTATGATTTTGACAACTTTTAGATATTTTATATTCAATGTGGTAAGAAAATAAGGGGAAAGAGCAAGTTTCCTCCGACCAATTAGACACACTGAGATAGTCCTTTAAATGACGCCACCAATGTATTAATAGTGGCTCGAAAACTGAAAAAAAAAAAAATGTTCTTTATTGAAGGAACAGAAGGAGGAGAATGGACAACATAGTTTTCTTCTTTGGCTCTGCAGTGCTCACTAGGAAGACTTCTTAGGGTCAACTAACATTCAGACCCACATCTTAAAGCAGTCTAGTCAGAAAAGTTCAGATCAGGAACCACAGCTTCCAAAAAGAAGCCTCAGCCATTTCCTTACTGTCTTCCCGTGAGTCTGTGCAGCAGCTCATGCACAAACTATTTCTTTTTGTCCTTCGGTGACAGCTCAGCTGGAAAGGAATGCGATTCACATTAGGCTGACGTGGGAGTTGCTCTGGCTTCAAAGCCTCAGGAGTCAGTACATCGTATAATATCCCCCAATGGCGTAGCTTCCAGATTGTCTGCAAGTGATGTGCCCAGTTTCAGAAATTATTGTAATCAGAGCAATGTCAAATGGCATAATCTCTTAACGTATTACCAAGGAAACAAAAATAGAGAATAAACTCTATCACATGGAGAAGGGGAAAATATTTGATGGCCCTTCAACAGATAGTACAAAGTAAAAAATAAGGAGCAGATATAACATCTAAGCTGAGGATAATATTTCTAATTCTCTCTGCTGCTTTGCTTCTTTCTTTCTTTTTCTTATGATTATTATTTTGTTGTTGTTGTTATTGAGCCTACACCTTTAATCGTCAGGCTATATTTCCCCAAATTAGACCAGAATAGTCATACGTGCTTCACCGTTTGGCAGCAATCACCTTAATGATAACTATGAGAATTGATATAATTGATTCTCACTACATAAAGCAATCTAACGATTAACTAAAGACATAAGAGGAAACTACTATTGCAAATGTGTTTGAATAATTCTTTATTTTATAAAAGAAATACCAGGCAGGTTAGCTCAGTGCTGCTTTTTGTTCTTTCTTGAATTAATACCTTCATATTTCCCTCAAGCCAACTTCTTCCTCAGTTTTGATTTTATTGTCACCACCCTTTCTCCCCTAGATCATTGTTGGTTTCTCTCTTCCCTGGATTCTTGGCTTTTAATCAGTCACCAAATTTTGCCAATTCATACCTCACATTTTCTTCCAGAATTTTTTATTTATTTTCCATTCCCTCATTTCTCATTAGCAAGCGCTAATCTACACAATGTGTTTTTAGTGCCAAAAGTTGTGTTATGTGAAGAAAGAATTCTGGACAGTGGTACGGCAATTTTAAAAGGGGAAGGGAGGAATCACTCCAGTTTTATCCTATGGAAACCCCAAACTGCCAAGTGCTGACACTTCTTGATGAGGTGCTGAAGTTTTTAGTCAGGACGGTCCCTCTTCTGAGGGGTCCCTCTGTGCTGTCCTTCACCCTCGGGGTCAGCAAAACCTGCTCTCTGGGAGTCTTTGCCATCAAAATGGTGATTGACAGTAAGTCATTGATAATCTGTTTCCTGCCTTACATTGTGACCCCCTTAAGGAATGTCAGTGTAGCTTAGGAGTGTGAGTCACTGGTTGGGACTGTGGTAAACTCATGACCACAGTGGTTTCAATAAGGCCTTAAGGATAATGTCGTCTTCCGAGGTCAGGAAAGATAATTAGCTAAAGTTAGAGCAGTATCTTCTGACTTCTGAGTCATCTTCATACTATAATACTTCTTTATCTGGGCACTTAAATTATTCAGTGATGAATTATATATAAATTCTTAGTTGAAAGTAAGAAAAACAAGAAGGAAAGAAGTTCTCCCTGAACTTAACACTGAAAACTCAGCCCAAGTTGCACATTAACTCATGTGTAAATAGGATTTTTAAACTTCTGACCTGTAAACCATAAAATAGTTTTAATATGCTTATTTTCAAGAAATAAAACAAGATGGTAGAAATCAAGAAACTGAGTTTTCCTATTAAAAAAGTAATTTTACCCCAGAAACTATGTGCTTATGTTTTTAACTCTTTAGTGCGCTCTTCAGGTTATTTCCACTGATTTGTGTTGTCGTCGTTGCTGCCATTAAGAACTTAATTCATTTCATTTACATTTTCTGTTAACACATTCTGTTGATACCCTTTAAATTATAGAAATACAGTTTCTATTGTTTCAATTCTTTTCCTAACTTGCCATCTTCATTTCTCAGTTATTTTTCTTTTCAGGCATTGGTTGTTTTTCTTTTTTTATATGAAGCACCTTTGATCTGATAATTCTGCTGCATCAATTAATTTTGTGTTCATAAAGTCTCCCACTACGTTTCCTAGAGAACATTTATTTTCCATAAATTCTGAAATCTGTTGCTTTGCGTTTTTTTTTTTTTGAAATCTGCTAAAAATATTATAATGAAAATTGATCATTTCCACCTGCAAAAATGAAAAAATGGTAAGTCAGATTTTACTGTGTTGGGAACTCAGAGCATGAGCCCTTCATTTCAGGATTGAAGAGTGGAATATAATGAGCTCATTTTATAAAATCATGACTTTATAGAAAATGCAATGCATTTGCACATTTTCAGGTAACCATAGAAGCTGTAGATAGTAACAGGTTCCACTGGGACTCAGTCTGAAACAAAAACAAAGCAGGGACTGCCCAATTCCTCCACAGCAAGCTTCTCTGCATTTTTTAATGGTACTAGCACATGCTGATGCTGTAGATATTAGTGAACAGAGGGTGAGGATTTGTATACAGAGATCCCAGAGAATGCCTCTAAATTCATCACACTCCATGGAGCTCAGAACACAGGCCAGAAAAAATGCCCCCTCTCAGAAACAAGGATGTATATAGAACTATTATTTTATGAAATTTTTCATGAATTAAAAAAAATAAATGCAAATACACACCTGGTATTCTGCACCCTCTGAAAATGATAAAGCTCTATTTGCAGCACCAGACTGGATTCACATGCCATTTATCCTGGAACTGGACTTTTAAAGCTTAAATATCACCTAGAAAACATCCCTTCATTTTGTAGGAAAAACAAGAAAAACCCAGAGAGTTTAATTTATCAGCTCCAGATTACCCAGCTAGTTGGAAGCAGAATAGAAATAAGAAATCCAATATTCTGACTCAAATCTAAGTAAGCCCTTTCTGTTCCATCTTACTCTCTAAAAATGGGAAAATGGGATTAATTTTTCTCCAGACCGAATTCCTGTCTCTGCAAAGGACAAATCCCTGTCCTGTGACTTAAGCTCAAGTTTGGATCCTTGGGATGTTGACCAAGAGATAATGATGATAATAAAAACCAGTAGGCCATGGTTATCCTCTTTCCTCCCTTTCTGAACAGCCCATGTGGTTCATTACTCCTTTACGTGATCTGGCTGTTTCTCTGTAACTTCATTTTTAAAATCCTCTCTTCTTCCCCTGCAGCACCTCCTTGCTGTCCCTTGAACACACCAGGCATGTTCATACCTCGAGGCTTTTTTTTCACTTACTCTCCTCTAAGCTGCTAATATTATTCCTCCAGATACTTACTAGACTTACTCTCTTATTATCTTCAAGTTTCTGCACAAATGTCACCTTATCAATGAAAACTTTCTTAACCATACTCTGTAAAGTAGGCATACCCCAACCCTAAGACTTTTTATCACTTTTCTGTGCTTTATTTTTCTCCAAAGCCCTTATCACTATTTGATATGCCATGTTTTGCATGTTCATTTATTTTTTGTATAACATTACCCACTAGAAATATAACTTCTGGGGGGGGGGGTAGGTTTCTGCTTGTTTATGCACTGCTGTATGCCCACAACCTAGAACAGTGGCTGAGATAGTATGTGCTCAATAAATATTTGTTCAATTAAATAATTAATACTGATTGCTGCTCCCTCGGGTACCCATTTATCTGATTTCCTACACCACTCAACATGTATCATCACTGTTTTTCATTTAGGACTATTAAACCTTAGAGCTGTAAAGAGACAGAGAAACTGAAAACTTGAGATTAGCTAAGTCACTAAGGAGAAATTACATCAGCAAAAAGACAACAAAGCAATATTTCAGTTTATTGGATATCTATATATTGCAGAATGAAATATAAACATCCAACAAGGTGATGAGCCTTCCTCTCTATCTTGTTCTCAGTGGTATAAAACTTCTTTCTGGGAACTCCCATAGCAAGTTAAATAAACATGTATCTTAATTATTATTATACCATGCCTTATGTGTTTGTAAATGTTGGTCTCTCTAATCTGATTATGATTAAGTCTCCATGAAGTCTTGTATCTCTGGAGTCCAGTGCTTGGAGCAACATTTGCAGACAAAAAGAAGTCAATAAATTTGAAATGAACAAATAAAACAATAAGAAGACAGTTTGAAGAAGCAAAAAATCAGAGCAAAAGGAAGATTAATAAAGTGATTCATGGGGAGTTCCCTGGTGGTGTAGTGGCTTAAGGCTTCGGCGCTGGCGCTGTCAGCGCTGCAGCCTGGGTTCAATTCCCGGCCAGGGAGCTACCCACATACCAAAAAGCAAAAAAAAAAAAAAAAAAAAAAAAAGTGATTTATGGCAAAAAGTGAGGGGAAAAATTTTTTAAACGGAGAAGTTCATTGAGAAAGAGACTAAAATCATGAATGACTCACTACTTCTTCCTTTAATTTTTATATAGACTCATTACTTTTATAACAGTCAACTGCTCATCATTAATGTTCTACTTGACACTTATCTACCATATAATTCTGCTCCAAAAGGCTTCACTCTTCCTTTTTTTATGGAGGAAATGTAATATCATGAAGCAAAAACATACTCTAAACCTTATCTCAATTATTTAATTTTCCTGAATACTCTCACTGGGACTTTACAAATATTTTCAAAAGGCCCTACTTCCATAAATGATTATTAATATTTCAAGCAACAATATTTATGTGCTCTTCAAGTAATATTCACCTAAAGGAAACTCTCCATAAGGTTTTTAAACTAAACACGTAATTTATTGAACATGTCATAATAATTAAATAATGTCAAATTACCTATGAACAGAAACTTCAAGTTCCAAAGATCTGTAGTTTAGACACAAAACAAATACCTACAGAGTGACCCTTGGAAATCCATCATTCTATTAGGTGCTTGTTAACCACTGGAAAAGGAGTACGTGTATACAGACCCTGAAATAGCTACTTGTCCTGAGAAGCCAAATCCCATAAACCCAGCTAAATTCATTCTGCTCAAGCTGATTTGATCAGAGAATCACCAGGACTCAGTGGCATTTGCCCTACTGACAAAAATAGTATCCTAAACGGCTTTCAAGCTGAATCAAGGACAGAAGTAGAATATAAAGGAATAATCAACAATAAAAGACCCTGGATCATTCCTTTTGGTGCTTCTAAAAGAATAGGTTGACTCTATTTGCTCCATTGTATGTATAATTGCGTGTTGTGTATATAATTGTAAAATAGCACGGCCTGGTGAGAACTGAATGATAAACTCAAAATCATTTAATGAATGAGTGCACATAAAATGTGGGTGTTAGAAATTTTAAAATTTATATATATTATATATATATCAATAGCAAGTTACTATTATTTTCCTATAAAGTTGAAGACAGACACAGCATAGATTAGATAAAGATTCTGCACACATTTACAGTTGAAAACGGGGGTTTATATATTGATGTACTTAAGCTAGAAAAATATTAGGCCTTAAGCTTTAATGTGTGTGTGTGTGTATGTGTGTGGGTGTGTACACACATACACACACACACACACACAATAGATTGACAGAAAAAATATTTGAGGCAATACAATTATAATTAAAAACTACTAGAATATGGTGAAACAGGAAACTTTCCAGAAATACCTTTATTAATGTTTCTTTTAATGTCACATATCTCTTTTTTGGAAAACAATTCTATAAAATATATGCCAAGTATTTAGTTTCCCCAAGTCTTGTATCTATATTCAAAATCCTTAATTATATAATCCACATTATAAAGTTGATTATAGTAATTTATAATCTGAGTTGAGATTTAAAATATATTGTTTTCACTCAATAATCTAATATTAAACCATGAAACTTTTTTCCTTATAACCTTTTAGTTTCATGAATAGTGTAAAAAAGAAAATAAGCAAGTTTTTAAACTATTTTACACCACAACATTTTTACAGAGGAAAGAAGATTTATTTACAAACTCCTTTTAAGGCAAACATCTTCATAAACTAGGATATTGTCTCCACTGGACATCCAGGTAAGATAACCAAAGAAGGAATATGAACTTTTATCTAAGCATTGGTAGTTGAGTGAAAAGTTCATTTTACCTCCGTGGTTATCTTACTTATTTCAAAAGAACATTGTATGTCCCACACAGACAGGCCACAGCCTCGGCTCCTCTGCGGTGGCTGATGCCCCTCACTGAGAACTAAGAAGTCCCTGCCCCCATACAATCAGAGGCCCGTTTCCATAGGGACATAACTGTCCTGAGTTTATCGACCCAGCGAAATGCCTGCTGTTTCTAGAAGTGAATTCAGTCCACTGCACAATTGATAAGGAATTTCTCTGGATTTTCCATACAACCTCTTCATCCATTTCTCTTTGGAAACCTGTTTGCTAGTCTGTATGTGCCCAAGACCCACAAAACCTCCGTTTACACTGAGTGAGTGTCCCGTAATACTTCAAAGTTAGCCGTTTTCCTGCTTCATCTCCCTTTAATCTTTATTAGTGCCCCTCTGATAATTGTTCCTTCACTATTTATATTGTCAATGTTTTCCTCTGATTTATCCAAGTCCTATCTTTCCTGAAAACCTTTTCTATTCTGCTTTCTGGAAACCACATTTGATGCTTACTAAGCTCTCCTCTGAACTCAAACTTTTCACAAAATTTTCTCTTTGTCTTCATTTTTTGGCTTCAGCTGAAGTATAAAGCCCCTTGGAATGATCCTTACCTTTGACTCTTTTCTAGGAAAAGCTATTCTTATGTTCCGTGTTCTATAAGTCATTTGACAATATGAATCACTACTCCATTCCCCAGTGCTACTATTAACCTACATCCTTATCAGGCTCCTAAGATCATTGGAAACTTTTCACCTGAGCAACAAAATTTCTCTCAATCTTAAATTCCAGCATTAGCCCACAACTGTGACTCTTTGATCACCTTAATTCCATCAAACTGGGCTCCCATTCCCTTCAACCATTCACAGGCGGCCTTTACCTCTTTCTTGTCAGTGCCCAGAATTACTTGACTTCACCTTCATTCTTTTATACCTTCTTGGTATACTCCTTGCTGTTCTCTGAACATGCCAAGCTTATTCTCACCACTGTGTTTTTGTACAAGCTACCTCTTCTTTCTCTGAGATATATATGTATGTATATATTTATGTAACAGGAAATGTGTGTGTGTGTGTGTGTGTGTGTGTGTGGATAATGTCAGTTGAAAGTAGCAAAAAAAGTGTCTTAAACAATAGGATATATATTGCTTCACATGAATGAAAGTCAAAGAGAGGTCAAGCTTGAGGGCTGGTTGACCCAGAACTTAACATTGTAGTAAAGTTCATGAATTCTTTCCATCTCTTGGTTCAATCATCCATTAGGCTGGCTCCATTCTAAATCTAGTTCTTATATTGCAAGGATATCTGCCAGTTGAAATCATTATCAAGTGCTTTTACTTTTATAGCCAGAATTGAATTGTCATCAACTCTCCAGAAGAGCTATCAATTTATTTTTCCAGAAACCCTTTAAAAAGCCCTCTTTTCATCTTATTTCACAGAAAATGAGTCATATTACAAACAATAACTGTGACAAGGAAAGTGGGATTACTTTTGTCAGCAGTAATTAAGACCCAAATCTGCAGCCAGCAATGAGCATTTCGGAAAGTCTATATATCATCTATCTGTCTATCTATCTATCTACCTACCTACCTATCAACGCTAAAGGAATGTCTTTATGTTCGATTTTCATTCCATTTGCTTCAGGGATTCAGTTTAAAGAATCTATAGGAAGGGATGGTTGCTATGATCCTTACAATAATGATTTTCAAACCAGATTTATATTTGAGAACTATGTTTTCCAAATGAATGCTTATACAGGGTCTAACCACTTGAAAAATCATCAAAGTGGAACACCTTTTTCAGAGGGTAAGGATTAGAAATGGTTTCTCATCTACCCAGGAAGCTTTTTAAAGTTAATTTGAAAACTCTCTGGAGAAACCCTGGTGCAGTTTGAAAATTGCTGTCTTAGATTGTTTCTTGAGTGATGTGCAGTTATCCTAAATTACTAAGAACTGATGACAATGTTATCCGAAATTGAGTTATGCTTTGTTACTGATTGAAAAAAAAGTTATAGATTCTAAACACCAGGCATTATGTTGTTATAGTTGATATGTAATTATGAAAATTAAAAATCTCATTGTGATTCTATTTCAAATGTAGGACTTTTCTATCCCTGTAAGGAGATGTGAGTACCACCTATAGATAGATCCAGGACTTAAACTAGTGAATCATTAGATAGACCCTGTATGCATCAAAACCTAACCTCAAGTTAATTTGTATCCTGGAAAATGGCTTGACCAAAGAAAATTCTTTGTTGGACCATATTTGGAACCACTGTCTAGGCCTCACTGAACTAGCCTTTTTTTTTTTCTTTTGTCCATAGCTAAATACATGACCATATTGATCCTGAAAGATTCATTTGCATTTTGAGCTATTTACATTGTGAGTACTTGACATTTTGATTCAAAGTTTAAAGACCAAACCTGTAACCACCTACATTTCTCTGCTCTAAGCAGAGAAATAAGGGAATTTCCACTATTCCCTTATTGTTAAGATATAGAAAAAGAAGTTATCAAAATGTCACAGACTTTTAGTAATCACTGCAGACTCCCTATGAGGATATTGCCTTTCTAGAAAAATAGAGATCAGTTACATGGTAGATTTTATGAGTGTATTAAACTCAGATATCTGAATTGGTTTTTTGAGACCTACCAAGTCTTGATACTGCCTGTCAACTTCTTATCAGGGACAGCCACTGTGATGTCAGAATAAAGTGAGCAGTAGAATTATATAGTTGAAAATCCCTGGTTTTCACTTTTTAGACTTGAAAAGTTGTACAGAACTTCTGTTTTGTTCAAGCCACCCTCATTTCTCTGGATAAAAATGGAATTATATTCCAGGATTATATTCCAGAGAACCAAAACCTCAGTTGAGTTGTTGTTATACTTCTTTCTTTGTTTGTTTATAATAAATATCGTCAGGAAGAAGGCTAATGAGGTACAAGGCACAGGTGGCACATGTGGCACATTTCTCAATTTTTTGTTCATAGCAGGCATAATTTATCAGTGCTGGCCCCTCCTGGTACAAGCTATTTACCATTCCTCATTTAAAACATTAAAGTGAATTAAAAGTGAGATAATTTTAGAAGTTATAGTACCTAAAACAAATGAACAAACAAAAATATCCCTACAAACCAAATAGAATGAGAGAAGTTGGGTTGCTATAGGGAAATCAATACTCAAAACTGATGATATAAGGAAAGAGAATGAGAGTACAAAAGTTCACAAGTATATTAAAATGTTACTTCCTTTTAAAAACTAAGGTTTAAGCAGTAAATATCAAAAAAGAAATATTAAATATAGAGAAAAATGGAAAAAGCTGCAAGATAGCCCGAAGTTTTAGAAATTTGGTGATGATGTCGTCGTTGATATGGTTCCTGGCAAGCCCATGTGTGCAGAGAGCTTCTCTGAGTACCCTCCTCTGGGCCGTTTTGCTGTTCGTGACATGAGAAAGGCAGTTGCTGTGTCATCAAAGCAGTGCACAAGAAGGCAGCTGGAGCTGGCAGTCACCAAGTCTTCCCGGGAACCTCAGAAGGCTAAATGGATATTACCCCCAGGACCTGCCGCCCCAGTTTTAATAATGGCTCAGCAAAGTGAAATGCGTCGAAATAATTTTACTTGTAGTTTCTGGCACAACTCAACCTGATCCCAGAGGTAGCCAGAAATGACATAGTTAAGACAAGCCAGAGATGGAACTGTAGAATTTGCCTTGTTTTACCTAGCTTTCATAACCATTTTGTCAACTCTTTCATATATGCACACTCAGTCAACTGAAATAAGCAGGATTATTCTTGTTAATACTATTAATAATTTTTGTTAATAATGACCAGAGAACAGAGCTGTGCCTCCCTAGAAAAAGTTGCTGGGTGACAAAGACCTTCCACTCATAAGAGAACACAGGCACAAATATTCAAGGAATTCATTCCAATTAATCTTTATTACCATGAGACATTTAAACTCATTATGTTGGAGAGAGGCCGTGGGGGATGCAACAGGGTATGGCTTTTCACAGAGTCACAACAGTGCCTGAGCGCAGAGGATCAGGTTCCCCGGAGACACCACTGTGGAAAGGGCTCAGAGCCAGCTGACCCCAGGTGGCAAAAGCACAGTGATCACTGACCCTTGAAATTTATATTTGGAATTCCTAGTATGTGAGGGCTGTCCGGCAAGTATCCAGCCATGTAATAAGAAAAATAGAGGGATTTATGACTGGATTTTTTTCCAGAGAGCCATATACAAATGTGGTAATCAGGTATAGAAGGGAAAAAACAATTTTCTAGAGGAGAAAGTTGAACGCCATCATACACAAATTCTGATAGGTTTCACAAACTTTAGTTTTTAAAAAACATTTCCTGAAAAAAATTGTCACAATTTCTCAAAACATGATTTTTTTAAATCGTATGCTTCATAAAACAATATTTGGATGTGGACTCTTGAATAGCAAGTCTTCAGATTCAGCCACATGAATAACAAAAAAATGAAGTTTTTTACTTTTTTATGATAAAATCATGTTTAATTTTGTGATTTAATCATTAACCTTATTTGACAGACATGGGACTTAATAACATAAAAAATCAAATCCTTTTTTAAAGGGCAAAGTTTTGCCACCACTAATGTCATCCAATAAAAACTATACTAGATTGCAAAGACAAATCCACAGGAAATACCAGGAAAACAATCTTTGGGTCCACAATTTTTGTTCAGCTACATATGAAGACTGTTTCCCATTTTAGAATGGTTGGAGCTATTCTGACTGGACGGGGCAGATCTCAGTCCATTGGTAGTAAGACAAAAACCAGGGTTTCCCTGCAGTGGTTGACTCAGACGATGTAAACAAGCAGGGCATAGCGCAGGAAGCTGAGAGTTCAGTCTGAGGTTCTTCCTGGTTTACAGAGTATGTGAGGAACCCCTGCCAGCAAATGGCCCCTAGACTCTCATTGTTCAAAAAATTGGGGCCCTCGGTTGACCATGGGG
This sequence comes from Lyroderma lyra, assembly GCA_004026885.1. Taxonomy (NCBI): domain Eukaryota; kingdom Metazoa; phylum Chordata; class Mammalia; order Chiroptera; family Megadermatidae; genus Lyroderma; species Lyroderma lyra. The sequence continues at coordinate 102,819 of PVJL010004142.1, forward strand.
AGTCCATCTAAACAGATAAATGTTTATTTACATCAAATGAATATTTCTTCTCAGGGTCCACATGGTCTTTGTTGCCTTTAGCTCAAAACAATCCGCAGACCACAGAGGCACATCTTTGAGTGACTGTTCTGAACCCCTACAGTGTTCTCAGAAATCTGTCATCTCTATTTGGTAAACTTCACACTTATTGTTTAGTTGCTACAAATCAATTTGGCTGCTTGTCATTTCAGAGTTGTTTTGGGGTTTTTTTGTTGTTTTTTTTTTCTGACCTGCATTCGAAGCATTGAGTATTGAATTTTCTAGTCAAATGGTCATTCATATGCACCTTGTTATTCTCTCTCAAATCTTTGTGTTCTGTATTTAACATATAGATGTATGTATGTGTATATATATGCACACATGTGTGACAAAGTGATTCACATTTTATGTCATAAATATAAGCTTCTACAGAAAGAAATATTAATGCATAAAATGTATCAGTATCCAAAGTTTATTTTTATTATGCCATTCTGAATCTATAGAATTTTTCTTAAAATCTATTAAGTACTTCTTCAAGAGAATGTCACTTTTCTTTGTTGCAGAAATAACTTTACCACTCTAAGCATGGTTTTCCTGTGTTTCTGTTGTTTTAGGCTTGGGGCTTGGGTGGGGGTTCCTCGTATTGTTTGTGATTTTCTAGGGCTATAACACTCTGTATATAGTCAGTCCTGTTAAACTCTAATCAAGGAATCTAAAGTGTGATGAGATTTTAAAGGTGATTCTAATACAATTCTTTAAATGATCATATTCTAGTATTAAAGGTCACATTGTATTTGAGTAATCTAATTTATTGAGATTTTTTTTATTGAGTTAAATTAAAGTTGAATGTAGATACATTAAGTTTTATTTTTTTCCAGGATAAAAAACTCTTTTTTTTCTGTCATTTCTCATGAAAAATGACTGCACTTTTTCTTTATTCTGATAATTTCTCCAGACACTTTCCACCTAAGGGGTAGTGCCCATAAAGAAATCTATCCTTCTAAGTAGAGTGGGATAATAGCGCTCTTTATTTGGAAAAAACAAACAAATTAAAAACCCTGAAATACCACGTTCTTTTCACATATTAGCAGAAATGGGTAGAAGTTAGCAAGTGTGAAGACAACTGCTGTCTCATTACTGCTCCCATGCAATTGGTCAGTAAGGCTAATTAATTTTAATGGAGAAGCATTTCTTACTCATTTCCTCATTTTTCTCCTCACTGGTGCCACTGCTGTAACTCTGGCCTCCAACACCTCTCACATGGCCTGTTGCAATAGCCGCCTCAGGGATGTCTCCTCCCTCCAGACTTACCACTCACTCCACACTCAGCTTCCACCATTGCACACTGTCAGAAAATCTTACTAACACACAAATCTGATAGCACCACTGACTGCCATGTATCAAAACTTGTCATGTGCTTTATTCATCAAAATCACTCTTGAAGCTACCAATTGTTATCTTATTCAATAGCTGATGATATCACAGTTTGGAGAAGATGGCTACATTTCCCAAGATTGCACACCCAATATATGCAGGAGTTAGAATTTGAACACAGCTCTGCTAACATCCAAATGCCGTACTTACTCACTACCTCAAGATCTAAGTATCCATAGAAGAGAACCACTTTCAGCCTCATAAGCCACCACTGGCCTCCCCATACAGTGAGATTCAGCAATTTATGATTTTCTGAACTTACTTAGTCTCTCATACTTCTTTTCTCTCTGACTGTAGACATTCTTATCTAAAGATAATGATGTTGAAGACAATAATAATAAAAATAGTATCAGTTTCCTAGGCCTACTGTAACAAAGTACCACAAACTGGGTGGCTTAGAACAATGAAAATGCATTCCCCCTCAGTCCTAGAGGGAAGAAGTCAAATGTCAAAGTGTCAGCAGGACCACCTCTGCCAGCTTCTGGTGGTTACCAACAACCCTCAGTACTCTTTTGTTTGCATCTGCCTAACTCTAGCTTTGCCTCTGTCATCATACAGCTGTCTTCCTTCTGTGTGTCTATGCTTTTATGTTTTCTTCTCTTTGTGTGTCTATCTCTGTGTCTCTTCTCAGTCATATCAAATTAAGGGCTCACCGTACTCCAAAATAATCTCACCTTAATTTACATCTTAATTACATCTACAAGGACCCTACTTCTAAATAAGTTCACATTCACAGGTATTAAAGTCAGGACCTAAACATATGCTTTTGGAGGAAACAACTCAACTTATAATAAATGATAACAGTTAATAATAATAAAAAATTGCAAATACTTCTTGCCATTGTGACTGACAAATCCACATTCACAATTAGCCGTTAAAATTCAGTTGACGTATTACTTACCCTGAACAACTTTACTGATACCTGGTCCCCATCTCACATTGTAGGCAGAGATAGATGCTCCTTCTTCAATGCAACTTTAAATCCCTATTTATATTTTTATTATACTACTTAGACATGTTATTATCTATGTGCAGATGTCTTCCCCTCCTAAGTGTGAAATCACAGAATATGTCTTATCCAGCTTTTTAACCTTAGCACCTCACATCATGACGAGCACTAGCAGATATGCATTAAATATAATAGTTGCTTACTTAAATTGATTACCTTCCATTGAGAAATACAATAGTGCTAACAAGGTAGAATTTGTTGAGTACTACTCAGAGTATGGCCAGGCACTTAAGTATCAAGAACTGTGAATGGCCTGAGATTTTTTCCTACTTGTAAACTATTAAGTTAGCCTACCACTGTTTTTCAGAAGCTGGCAAAAAAGAAGGGACTTCAGGGTAATAAACAAAGGATTTTATTGCTTATGGCACAGCTAGCAGCATGAGCTTTGAGGTTTGCATCCATTCTCTTTACCATACAGGAGAGAGTCAGAGACCCCACATGCAGGAGAGGTTCAAAGGTAAAAGCAGGATTGAGGTACATTCCACATTCTAAGGGAGAATAAAGCCTTAGGGGCTTCAAAGGGTCATTGTAGGATGATAAGAACAGATGTATAGTAAATAAAAGTTTCTTCTGCTCTAAAGATAGGTCAAAAAAGATTATCTCTGATTAACTTTTATATGGGAAAGGATCCTAGTTCAAGTTCTTCTAGGTAGTTAAAGAAGGAGCAGCTAAAGTTGCCTTTAGCTCAGACCAATTAGCATACCACTGAGACACATCTCAGGATAGCTTGTTCTGAACCCTTACAATAGCAAAGCTAAATTGAAATACAACATGTCTGACTCCAAAGTCAACTCTCCTGAACAGTAAAATATAAACAGTATCACTCATTATACTTGTTTATCCAATTTTATGATTTCTCACATTATTGTTCTGTATGGAGCATATGGTATTCCTCAGATTCTGCTTCTGATTCCCATGTGTTCTTACCCTTCACACTGCCTTATGGATCCCAGCATAGTTCATACTTCTCAAAAAGTCAGATTCTCAGCCCCTACTGTCTCTCTCATATCCTTTTAGGCATGTTTTCAGTTTCCAGTCACATAATTCCCAAATTCCTCCCATGACTGTTCCTGATGCTTGTTCTATCTCTCAGATTATGATTTTTGCCTTCTGGTATACCTTATAATTTTTTCTTAGTAAAAGTGTTGCAGCAGTATGGGTAACCAAGGAAGTCAAAAGGCCCTTGGAGAGTTAGAGAACCAGTTTTATTATGGTAGAGGGCTCAGAGGAGTTACGGTCTCCAAATTCTGAGCCCCGACTAACAGACTTTTCGGACTCTTATAGGGTTTGGGTAGGGGCTAGCTGATGCGATAAGCAAGCAGGGTTACAGAAGCTAAATGCAAACATTAGGCAACTAGTGGAAGGAATGCAGAAGTAGGAGTTCACCGAGTTTACATTAAACAGCTTACAGAATTTACATTAAATAGCTTTGTCTATAATTTTCCATTTCAAAAGAAACGGCTATAAATAGGCCTTTAGTAATATGGTGAGGTGTGGGAGGAAAAGAAGCATTCCACAGTTGTTATGCTTAGGTCTCAGTCTTTCAGTGAGCCTATGGACTGTGAACTTCTCAAGAGTCTTTCCTCCCACTCCATCTTCTTAGGTGGCACAGGATGGCTTGATCAAGCTGGAGTTGGGTGCTTTCCTTTCCTTGGGTTAGTTAAGATCTGATAATACCTAGCAGGTTAGGCCCTGGTTAGTTTCCCCTGAAGGTAAGTAAGCCTTGTTAGGAAAAACATAATACTTTGGTTTATTTCAAAATGGTTTCTTTTTCCCTTCCCTGCAGTACCCAGGAGGTGACTCTTGTCTGATATTTACTGTGGGAACCTGGCTACGCTCCTGACAGTAAACCTCACAATATTGTGGGGACCCCGATGACTGGGTCTCTGACTCTATCATGTATTTAGGGTTCCCGTACATATGTATGTATTAAATTTAGTGACTTTATCTTTTTAATTTGTCTCATACCTATTCCACTATTCTATAAATTCTTCTAGAAAATTGGTAATCCATACAGAAACAAATAATGCTCTATTATGTATTATGTCACATAAAAACTCACTTAAATTTCAGGTGAGTAAATAACATAAAGAGCAACATGTCTAACTTTTAGAAGTCTTTATAAAATGAATTTATAAAAGAAAGATAAAATGTATAATCTCCCAATGATAACTTTGACTACATTGAAATTTTAAAACTTTAATACTAAAAATGACTTCATAAAATGTGAACATGCTAGCCTTCCAGCCACTATTAATATTCAGAAATATTAAAGTTACCTACAAATGAATGAGCTAAAGAAAGACAATCTAATTAAAACAAAAACAAGTGGTTCAAACAGGCATACCACCAAAGGAAAAACTCAAGTAATCAATAAACAGATGAAAATGTATTCTATCTCTCTAGTAATGAGGGAAATAAAAACAATAAGACCACAATATAATACTATTTTACATTCAATGTGGGGAAACATTTTTTAAATGTCTGATATTGGAGAGGAAGTGAAAAAAGAAATCCTCATGCATTGCTAAGGGAAATATAAATTTGTAAAATTTTCTTTGGAAAGTAATTCTGTAGTATCTTGCAAAGTTTGCTGTATCTTTTAAAATTAGAGATGTACATGATCTAAGACCCAGTATTTTATACCTAGAGATATATCCTAGAGAAATTTACACATTTATGTACAAGACACATATATAAGAATGATTTTTAAAATCATTTCATAATAACGATGGGTAACTTACTATATGCCATCTTATTCTACTAAATGTTTTACTTGTATTAACTCTTTTAGGTTTCACAATAACTCTCTGAAGTAGATGCTCAGTTTATCCCTTTTTATAGATGATAAACTTGAGACACAAAAAGAGTAAGGAATTTTCCATGTGACATAGCTAATAAGTGGTGAAACAAGATTTTTAAAGAGGTAGTCTAGTCCTGGGGTCCATCCTTCTGACCTATGAGTATATGCTATACTATCTCTAAAGCCTAAAAGGAAATATTTAGAAGCAATCTAAATGTCTATCAACAAGGGAATAAATAAGTATAATCACAAAATGGAAAACTTTGTAGTGGCTTCATCTATCGATGTAGATATAACTTAAATCATAATCCTGAAGAAAAAAGAAGTTACAGATGAATATGTCAATTTGATATCATGTATATACCAAAAGTATGTTGAAGTGTATTTCTGGGAAAAAAAACCATCTACCCCCAACCCTACCATTTTGTTCATGGTTAAGTATATTTTACATGTGGATTCCTAATGTTGTGACTCATCACATTGTGAGGTCTGCAATCATTGCCAGTTTTGGAGATTAGAAGTGGCATCCAGTACATGCAGTACTGGACCAGCTCTACCCATCCTCCATCATTCATGGCCCTGATTTCTACTACAGCTATCATGGTGAATTTCCATAGGTAGCATGTAGTGTTCTTTGCCTTCAAAAGACCAGAGTAAGGACTGACTTCAACACTAAGAGTGGTTATAATAGAATTCTACCATAAAAAAAGTGATTCCTATATCCTTCATTCTGCAAGGCTACCAGGTTTTATGCAAATTTTCCCATATCTTCTCCAGGAGACTTTGAATTCTTCCTACTGAGAATATTAGGGAGCAGTCTTTATAAGGAAACAATGACAATAATAGCAATAAACAAGTCTTCATCACCTTAAATTCATATCACTAAAGGCTTAAGGCTTCGGCACTGGCACTGTCAGTGCTGCGGCCTGGGTTCGATTCCCAGTCATGGAGCTGCCCACATACCAAAAAGCCAAAAAAAAAAAAAAAAAAAAAATTCATATCATTAAAATGAGTCACTTAAATTGAACCTAAACAAATGTGATCTACTCCAAAATTACCCACTGTCTACCCCATGATCAAGAAGCTGTTTTCAACTTTTAAATAGCAGCATTGATTGCTCAGATTCTGACTAGTTAGGTTCCCCCCAATATGTTTCATTCGTATTTAAATCTTCTCTTTAAGACAACGGGACTGTGGATATGATGATATTCTGTCTCTACCTTTCAGGTCCTCTACAATTTAGAAGAGGTAATTTTTACTGAGGTATAAAAGGCATTTTAACAAAAATTTAAAGCTTTAAGTAGAATGAATTCTGCTTCCACAGCTCCATTTCAGGCATCAGTGAGCAGGTGAGAGTTTTGCCCTCTTACTCTCTTTTCCTTTAAGGCTTTGACTTAGTTTGTATCTATCTAAATCAAAAGACATTTTTTTACTAATGTATTTCATTCCACATAATTAATTCAAATTTGTTCACCTCAACATATATCATTTCTACCCAAACAGTATTTATTTTCATATAGGAAATAAGTATCTAATGTTTATCTGTTGTAATAATTTTTAAAAATCTGGTCATTTCATTATAGTACAATACTATTTAAAATGAAAAATATTAACAGTTGAATATGTACTTATACAATTTCATAGAAAACTATTCTTTTCCTCCCTGTCTTTCTGTATTGAGATAAGATGTCAAGATGTAAAATAATATTGTTTATTATTACCAGCATGTTATCATGAAATAGAGCTTAACCTTACATTTTAAAAGCAAATATAATTTCAGAAATGTATCCCTCTTAAATTATATAGGCTTACTTCATAAGTCTATATAATTAAATCTACAGTAAGTAATACAACAAGAAGATAAAGTGTGCACATTTATTTATGAGAAGGCAAAGGGGAGCCTCCTATTTTGAGCATGAATGTAAATTATGTGCCTTTCCACTAATATTTCAAATTCCATTGTGACTGTGACACAATTTATTTTACTGTGAAAGAAGTAAGACAGAGAAACTTCCTCCTTCCATTTCCTTTAGATCTTAAGAATTATACACAGAATGTTTTTTTGACAGAAGTCAAAACTTTATTACTCTTCAGGCAAACTCCTTGAGAGTTTCTTTAATGATTCTGATACAGGTTCTACCCCATGCCTGACACAGTAAGATGTTTTTCAGCAGGTGACTACAAGATATAATCTGAGGGCATAGTTATTCAAGTTAGAAGTGCTTATACTTAAGAATTATATGGTTTTATTATAGGAACAGTAGTGTTCAGCTAGCTGTAGATATAACTGTGACTTAACAATGTTTATCTTTCATTCATTCATTCAGTAAACAGTTGTCAAATGCCTGCTATATGTGAGGCACTAACTAGAAGTTGAGGAAAGAAAAATCTAATAAAATTCATTTTTTGACTGAAGAAATCTCAATTTTGTCACAGAGCGAACAAAAATAAACAAGTAAATTATTATGCATAATAGTAGATAAAATTTTGTTTGCCATAATATCTTTACAGTAGAGTGTATTATTGTGCATAAATACTCATTGTCCTTTTCAGTTAGTGAAGGGAAATCTTAACTTCCCCAACCAATTGATGTCATGTGTGACCTTATGACTTGACTGACTAATGGAATATGAAGTTAAGTGATATATGCCACACAGGAGCAGAAAGTATAGAAGCCAGTATTTAGTTCATGATGTTCTCTTTCTTTTTTCCCATCACTTTGTCAATATTTCTGCTAGAGGCAACAATATCATCCTGGATCCTAAAGTAAAAACTACTTAAAGAAGAGTCATAACGGGTCAAGAATGAATATGTCATGTACTGAAGAATAAACCTTTGTTAGTAAACCAGCGACTTGGAGGATATTTGTTACTGTAGCATAACTATGCTATCCGGACTAATAACAGTCCCTTAAAGTTGTATAGCATGTTTCAAAAAATTCTCTAATAAGCCAGGTGAAGTAAGATTGATAACTCCGAAGTCATATGTGGAACCATAGACAGTTCCACAGTTTCAAAAAGAGATTACACTACTCCACCTAATATTTAAGGAATTAATTTGCCGTTAGTGAAATGAGTCAATACTACTGGCATTAGAAGTAGACAGGAGAACAAGTGGGAGATAAGAAAAAAACAAGTAGAAAGCAAAGCACTACCTAAATATGAGGCTAGCATGTGAACAGTACTGGACTGGAAGACTATACTTCTGCGAAATTATCAAAACTCAGGGCAAGACATTTGAGTTCTACAGACCTTGAAATTAGCTTAGCTACCAACGTGTGTAGCTGCACCACTGAGCAGCAGCTTACTGATGTATAGGTACTCTGTTACAAATATTTCTGTCATAGAATGAGGCACACAATTGATATGGAAGACAAATAAAAAAGAATTCAGAGCAAAATGACAAAACTTCAGTGTTCCATTATCTCTACTTGGCCACATAATTATCAGTTACTGCCCAGTGACTGATTGCTGTGATTTGTGTTGGCAGGCTGCCTCATTTGAGGTTTATGAATTGATTTGTATCCCTTTAAAACTCAAGTAACTTAAACAAATACTCAAATATATGACACTATGTAAATATATAAATTTGAAGAGAATTACTCCGGGGCACATTTTGGGCTCTCCAAATGATTGTAAACTACAGCCAGACTTTAGAGCCATTGCACTATATGAGGCTGTCCGGAAAGTATCCAGCCATGTGACCGGTCTCATTATATTGACAATGAATGAATTTTTTCTGGACAGCCCTCATATTATATTTCAATGTAGCCCCTTCAAGATAGTGGCATACATTGATTTATTTTTATCATTTTAGTAACTCTAGTGGTGAAACTTTTAGGATGGAAAATGAAGTGTCAGCGACCATGACTAGAGGTGGTATCTGCAAATAGTAAAGGACACAAATTAGTCTAATACCACAGACAACATTTGCTCATTCCACAAGATAAATGTGCCATGATATGTTCCTGGCACAGTCATAGGTATAGTTTTTAGTCCCTTTGAAGCATTTTAGAGTTCCCAATCTTGTAGAACAGGAAAATACCTTAGTTCACAATGCAGAAGGTGGCCACTTTCTTCACTTTAGAGAGCAAATTAGTCAAGTCCAGAGTCCAGGGCTCTAATACTTATACCAAACTACCATGCCTTTATGTATTTCATTACTTAGCATATGGATCTTAGAGAAACTCAGTAATATATTTCTCCTATTTATGCTGTCAGTAAAATAATAACATGAATAATTTGATGCTGGAATTTATTTGATTAAACCAAGGAAAACATGTTTCAAAATTATTTCTTAATTTCTTATATTGTCTTTCAAGATCATTATTTATTTGGTCTTTGATATATAATATTTCAAAGGAGATTAATTATATCTGAAACATTTCTAACTATATTCCAAGTAAATTCTAAATTATGTGAGAACAATCTTTGAAAACTTAATTACAAATAGTAAAATAATTCAATGTCTAAAACTTCTTTGATTATATTGTTTAAATTCTACATATTTTTAAATAAAACCTTCTTAAAGGAAAAACTAATCTGTAAAAAAGAAGAGAAAGAGGAGCGAGAAATCACAAAGGTGAACAGTATAACCGAATATTTTTATTGATTGCTTAGAGGTTTAACTGGTTTCAGATATTCTGAAAGAGCTGGGTAGAAAATGGGAAGGTGTGAGGGAATCAAGCAGGTGCTATTTCTCAGTTTGAAACCAGTCATTTGGAGTTTAAGCATCAAGTTTCCTTGGGTTGCTAATCAAGGATACTTAGCCAGATTATAGTTTCCTACTGGGGAGATAAATAAATAGAAGGAGGACACAGCTGCAAAGTCAGGATGAGTAGTACTCCTCAAACTTTGTATCCACTAAGCATGTGGGGATTTTGTCAAATGACAAATGCTGAATCAGCAGGTCTGGGCCTAGGCCTGGGATTCTGCATTTCTAATACGCTCCCACCTGATATCTAAAGTAGCCAATCCTGGCATCACACTTCTTTGGAGCAAGGTCAGAGTTGATGTAGTTCTATTCTAATAAAGTTTATCCGTGACCTACTTATGACCTTAGTTGATTGACTATTCACTATACTTTGTCTTACACTATCAAAATAATTTTTATTAGTGATATAATAATAAAAATAATACAAATATCTTTATGTTACTTTATTTCAATTAAATAGAGCAAAAGTTGAAAAAATGAAATGGAGTGGGAAAAATATATTTTCTCACATAACCATTTGAGAATAATTAGGCAAGCAGAAAGAAAAACAATGAAGAGCACTTTATCCAAATGATAGCTTTTCTTTATTAGGCCACATAAAATTTTTATTTAAAATATACAGAATAACTTTTGTAATAATAAATCAGTTTAGCCCTATCTAGCTAGTTAGCTTGGAGGAATATGACTAAATTTTCATACTTCCATCTGTAAAATGAATAAATTGGATGCAATTTACTCATTGCCTCAAAATTGTGAAATTTTATAAGAATTTTTATACCCTTATTTAGCATTAAATTAAAACAAATATTGGTCAGTGAATCTAATGAAAGTTTAACCTCCAATCCTGAATAATCAAAAGCAGACAGTAATAGGATAATAGGTTCTAATGCCAGCTCTCCTGCTTCCTGGCTGAGGGACTGTTACGCTTTAGTTTCTCATTTAATAAAAAGAAAAAAAGGTTAAAATATATCTCATAGGGTTGTTTTTAAGACCAGACATTTTAGTATACAAGGGCTGTCTGGAATGTATCCAGCCATGTAATATGAAAAAAGAGGCATTTATGACTGGATTTTTTCCAGATAGCACTTATATGGAAGATATTTAAAACCATGCCCACAACTTAGCAAGTCATTTATTACATAAATAATCAAAAATGTAAAAGTAAATGAAATATTAGAGGGGTCTGAAGTAAAACACTAATAAAAATAAGCATGGCAGTTTCCAATTGTACTCATTAAAAATATCTTGCAAGTTTTATTATTTGACCTGAGATACTTTGAATTGTTGATGATCTTATAAGGCTGAAAATGAGAAGCAATACAGTACAGAAGTATTATGATTTTCTTTTCCTTTTTAAGTCTCTGACAGAAGCCTCACGGTAAAAGCAAAAACTCCAAAATGAAATACTGTTTATAAATTTAGTCTGACAACTATAAAGAGTAAATAAGAATTGTCAATGTCTCTTAAAAGGAAGGAGATATTCTTAATATAAGCATGAATTTTGGACTATTTGGGAAACATTTTGGTTTTTTTTTTCCTTGATTAACTTAGTAGTACTGTTTGAAATTTATCTTTGGAATTGAAAGTAGTCAATAAAAATCACACGTAGTAAACTCAATTTCTGCTTTTGGCCAAAACAAAGGAACATGGACAAGCTGTACCCCCCTTGACTGAACATGAAATTTTTTAAATCATACAAAAACAATCAACTTTTACGACATTAGAAATCCAGCACTTAAGGACAGTGAGCCCTGAGGACAGGAAACAAATGAAATGAGATTTATGATAACCCTGCCTTACTACCTGGAGAGACTTACCGTGCCTTGATACCAGGAGAGGAAACATTGGAAGGACGTAATAATCTTTCAGATTTGAGCAAACTGTGTTGGAAGGCCAGAGAGTTAACGTGGCTAGAGATCTTAGGGCTGGTTGAGGCAGCAATGAGGTTCACACAGAGAGAGCTTCAGAGCCTTGCAGAATTACTCACTTGAATCTCAGCTGAGTATGGATCAGCACATGCATGTGAGAAAACTAAGGCCAGAGAAACAGCAGCCCACAGGACTAGAAGGAATAATCCCTGGGAGTTTACATGAAGCCAGGAACAGTTTCTTTTCTCAACAGCCATGGTGGGAAAATTTTGTAATACATGGTAAATGGGCTAGAGTCCTCAGAAGAGTTTTATCTCATTGGAAGAGTAAAATTAACCTTAGACTAAATGTTATTTTGTAAAGGCTAACAAACTTAAAAGCAAGACCCAAGTGAGCAAATGGTTTCTAAATAATGAGATCATTTCCCAGAATAAGGTTCAAGAATATTTACAGAAACGAATAAATATTCACCATCCAACAAGATGAATGCATAATGTCTGGCATCCAGTCTGGCAAAGAGACATGAAAATATAACCCATAATGAAGAAAACAAATCAATCAATGGAAACCAACCCAGAAGTGACAGATGATGGAATTAACAGTCAAGTACTTAACAATAGTTATTATAACTGTACTTACATGTACAGGAATCTAGGAGAAAGAGTGGCATGTGAACTAGAACTAATCTATCAAAAAGACAAAAATTCAAAAAAAAAAAAAAGACAAAAATTCAACAATGAGAAAATAAACCATATAATAAAAATAATGAGCAAAATACTCGAACAGACACTTTACCAAAAAATATAGATGGGTGGAAATTAAGTCCATGGAATGATGTTCAATATCATTAGTAAAGGAAGTTCAAATTAAAACTATGATAATATAGAACTACAAACCAATTGGAAACTAAAATTAAAGACTGAGCATACCAAGAAGGTAGAACAACTCAAATCCTCAGATGTTGCTGACAGGAATGTCAAATGCTACTACCACTCTAGAAAACATTTAGCAGGTTCTTAAAAAGATAAATATTCACCTACTATGTAACCCAACATTTCATTCCTAGATATTTACCCATGAGAAATGAAAGCATGTATCTATGCAAAAACTAGTGCATAGATGTTTATAGCAGTTTTATTTGTAGTAGCCAAGTACTAAAATACAAAAATTCCACCAATAGTTGAATGAACAATCAAATCGTGTTATAGCTAAACAATATGATATTAGTTAGCAATGAAAAGAAATAATCCATTGGTATACATAGCAACACAAATTAATTTCAAAATAAGTCACCGAGTAAAAGAAGCCAGAAGAAAATGACAACATAACATAACATATGATTTCATCTATATTAAATTCTAGAAAATGCAAACTAATGTACAGTGACAGAAACCAATTTAGTATTTCCTTGAAGATAGGAAAGAAAATGAGAAGCTAGAAGAAAATATTAAAAAGGGATATAAACAGACTTTTGCAGATGATACATGTATTTATTATATTGATGTTGGTATTTTTACATTTATGACATATACATATGTCATAAAATTATTCATTTGTATATATTAAATATATGCAGTTTATTTTATGTCAGCTATGCCTCAATAAAACTTTTTAAATTACCTAAACAAAATCACATGTAATCCCTGCAATATAAAAATATAATATAAATATGTTATATATACTATTAAGAATATTATAATATTCTTAATATATTAATATATTAAGAATAACATAAAATGTAATTTATAGTGAAATAGTTATTTTTTGGAAGAACTAAAGAATTTTTTTTCTTTTAATTAAGGACAACCTTTTCACAAGTAATAAGTATTAACACATTTGTTAGTAAGCAAATTTGCTGTACTTCCAAACTGCTAGTAAGGTCTTTTATAAGAGAAATTAGTACTATTAGTAATAAATTTTGTAACAGCACCAGGATTCTGTTTTATGCTGATTCCAGTGACTATGTAAAGAGAATGACAGAATGACTCTCAAAGGGCAAAGGACTCAAAATGTTTTCTCTAATAACTCTTCTGGACACACATTTTTAAAGGACAGGATAATGAATGTCTCCCAGGTGAGGAGGGACAAATATTAAGAAGCTTAAAATATTATAGATGAAAGTCCCTGCCTTCCTCATCCCAATTGTGGGATTAATCTCCTTCAGTAGGATAGGATCTCAACTACTTACAGGAAAAGCAATCACTCTTAGAACCATCTTGCCCAGATTATATGTTTTCCAGACAATTATTTCCCATTTAGTAGGGATGTTTGGGTCATAGAAAAATAAAAATAAACACAAACAACATATGAACTTGGAAGCAGGATGAACTTGGATTTGAACCTTGGGTGTTCCACTCATTAGTTAAGCCTAGTTTTTTTAAAATCTGTGTAATGGATAAATCAATACCAGTATTGCAGGATTATTGTGAAGATTAGAGAATATGTGTACAAAGTATAAAAAAATCATAGGCTCTAGGAAGGTAGCAACATGAAATTGTCTAAGCTCCTCTACATTTATTTATTGATTCATTCATTAATTCATGCCATCACTATTTATTTTAGCCTATACTATATACCAAATATCAGATGCTCTTCTATGTGCAAGAGAAGTAACAGTAAAAAAGATAAGTATTCCTAACCTTAAATAATAGTACAAGAGGCTCACATTAAAATAAATACGTACTATGCCCTTTATTAGAAGTTGGAAACTTAAACGAGGACAGATGAATATAGGATCCAACTTAATACTTACACCCAGAGGCACAATTCTGTCATCATGACCTATGAGTTAGAGTATGGCTATAAGGGCTAGGTAATAAATGGGATCCTAAAGTCCAAGTGAGGGGTTCCCTGGTGGTGTAGTAGCCAGGCTTCAGCGCTCTCACCGCCATGGCCTGGATTTGATTCCCAGCCAGGGACCTACCAAAAAAATTAAAAATAAAAAAATAAATAAAATCCAAGTGGGCCCAGCTGCATAATTTATGAAACCCAGTGCAAAATAAAACTGCAGGGCTTCTAGCCAAATAATTATTAAGAATTTAAAGGTGGCAACAGTGGAACATTAAACCAAGTATAGAGTAGTCCTAAGCATGGGGCTCTTGTGCAATTACACAGGTGGCACACCCAAGAAGCTGGCCCTGGGCCCAGATCTGATTCATAGTGGGTTCATTCGGTCCATGGATCCTCCCCTTTGTCAGTTCCCCATTCCCTAAAAGCATAATTGGAATGAATATCTTTGGTAGTTGTCATACCTCCTACATCAGGTCCTAGACATACAATATTAACTCTGTGATGTACCACACACCTTCTCTTCAAGAATGACAGTTATTTTTGCCAGGAGTCATGTCAGAGGTCAATTTATAGCTATTAGTCCTCTTTAGGCATTACCTCAGCTGGAGAAATTTGCCAAACACGAAGTCATGCCTTGCTCAGGGGCAGCTCCCATCCAATTACTAATCAATGCAAGTGAACAAAGGTGCAGCTCCCTCACCCGCACTTAGAATGGACCATCCCATCTCCAGACCTCACCATGGGGTTGGCTGAAGCAGGAGCTTTTGTTGGGACTGTAATTGTAGCTCAAGTTTTTCCTCTTCCCAATTCTGCTCTTCTCTCTCCCTTCCATAGGTGTTGATCCAAAGATCACTCCCTCATAGAAAGGTCCTGCACCCAAATCTTCATTCCAGTTCTGGTTCCTAGGGAGCCCAGCTTGCAATCATACTCTGGCAACCGTAGCTGAGTGAAAAGACCAAAGATAACAACTCATGTGAGGGGTCCAGCAGTCTGTAAAAAAAGCAGCAAAACATTTGGTATAGTTCTTTATTAAAATCTGAGGAAGAAAGTTTAAGGAGGCAAATATATTGAAAATAATTTCTAGAAATAATGTATAAACTTTCACTAAAAATCTGAAGATCAGATAGAGTATGGGCACTATGGAAACCTCCAAAAAGGATCTAGTGGAAGAGACAGCTGAAAACACAACACAAAAGCACGAACACATGGAAAAATGTGAGAAGACAAGAGTCTTAAAGGATAGAGGCAACTTATATGCCATTTCAAAATTAGCCATTAAAGAAGGAGGAAAAAAGAACACATGGAGATGAGACAGTGATTAAAAAAATAGTAAAAGAAATTTTCTCCAAGCTAACTAAACATTTAAGCTTGCTGATTAAAATTGCTCCTCTAATTTCAAGTAGTGTTGATGACAAAAGATTTATAGGGCTGCATATTCTGGTAAAAATTTTTGAACTCCAGAAATTATGAAAAAATTCTATGACCTTTTAGACAAAAATACCAAGTAATTTTCAAAGAAAAAGAATCACTGTGTCTAACTTCTTATCTGCAAGGAAGCAATGGATTAATACTCAGACTACTGAGAAAAAAATAATAACCTGAGAATTCTTTAGTCAGACAAGGTATTACTCTTCTGGCAGAGAGATATTTTTGGATAGCTAAGGATTCTGGGAGTTTATTGTGCACATTCATCCTTTGAGAATAATAGTTAAGAGAAACATTATAATTAAGGCAGACTTACCAAACCTGAGAATTTAAAATAAGAAGATAAAGAGGAGCAAAGGTTAGTAACAATCCTGGAGATAGAGAGAGAGGAATATTAGATGATAAGCTATCTAGGAATGAAATATAAATTTCTAAAAAAAAAAAAAAAAGAAATCTTAGAACAGAAGGGAAGAAAGGATATACTCCAGGAGAAATTATACAACTTCTAAAGAATGAAAATATTTAACTGCCTTAGTAAAATCTAGGAGTAGAATTAAGAGGAGAGAAGGAGAAGGCAAAGTAGTTCTGAATGTCCCAATAGATTGTGCCCCAATAAAACAGAGTGACGTGGTAGAAGAGGAGAGTTCAAAGAACTATGCAATAGAGTAGGGAGTACGGGGCAGGGGGACAAAATAGGTTGTCACAGAAGAAATAAGTTTGTATCTTTTTTTAAAACACTTTATATAGACATTACATATCTAGGATCAATTAAGGAACTTGAACAACTAAGGAAATAGAAATCCAAAATAATGAGGCAGGAGGGATAAATAATTAGTAAATTAAATTTATTGAGAGTAATGAAATTTTAAAAATCAAACAAAGCAAAATTCAATATATATGTATAAATGCATGTGAACAAAAAAAAAAAAATAGGACACATATTAGGAAAACTGTCTCACCTAGAAACCACCCAAATTATTGGTGTAAATCATGGTAGTTAAATAAATAACAAATGGAATATTTTGTGACAGTATAGAGAGAATCTTAACATATTAAATAAAATGTATACCATAACATATAAGATATAATAAACAATACATACATAGCTTCGTGATATGTCAACTAGGTTAGGCTACAGTCTTTCATTATTTAATCAAATTCTAATCTAGATGTTGCTGTGAAAGAATTTGGCTGATGCAATTAATCAATTGGCTTTAGGTAAGGGAAATTATCCTAGGTAGGCCTGACTTAATCAGTTGGAAGGCCTAAAGGCTTTCTGGAGGGAGAGAAGAGATTTCCACTAATGAACAAGAGCAGCCTGTGCCTGTGGGGTTCATGCCTGGTCATGACCTGCCTTCCTGAGACCTGCCCTACAGACTAAGCACTTGCTTCATCAGTCTCCACAACTGCATATGCAATTTCTTATAATAAATCCATATATAGCCTCCTGATTCTAATTGTCAGGTTGGACCCTAATGGATATATATAGTAAATAATATATCATATACAACATATTAACTTTATTTAAACTTCATGAATATGTACAGCTTAATCCTTTCTAGAAGGAACCTATCATGATTTAGTAGTGTGATACTCTATTGTCAAAATATGATCATCAAAAAAGAGAAACATTTTTTCTTTGTCAAACTGCAAAGAAAATAATTACTGAATTTTTATTGTTTCTTTTCTGTTAAAACCAATTACTCCAACATTTGAGCAAAAATACACAACGCTATTTTTCTGAAGGTAGTCTTTCTATTTGAGTCAGCCAAAACCACAAAAATTATTAACAGTCCTACGTATGTTACATTTAATTCAGGTAAATAGGTATATTTATTATTGTAATAAAGCATCGACTCTCAGCTTTGAAAATATTACACATGTAAGAATATCTAAACCTGTAGAGAATTTTTATACGTTTATCTGAGTCAAAACTAATGGCAATTACTGGAAAGCAAGGTGTTAAATGCTCTGAAGAATGACAATTTCCATTTCTTTTATGCATTTGAAATTAAGGAGGAAACAAGGACGATAACATGAAGGTGGGAGAAAGCAAGGTGGGGATTGGATTATAGAATAGTTAAGAAGATTATGTGTTGTCTTGAAGGTGGTTATTTCAAAGGTGTGTTAATCTAGGTGCACAAAAACAATGGCCAGGACTTGTTTAAACCAAAGACAACTCTTTACTAGAAAAGTTATGTGCCTGGGGGCATGACTCCCCACCAATGACCTTCCCAATTAGGAATTTATGATCAGATCACCCTGTGACTTTACTTTCCCTCACTGGACAAATTAGTTTTATTACAGAACCCCCTTTTCATCCACAGGTGTTAGATTAAAATGTTCAATAACATGAAGCAATTTTAGCTGGCTTGTTGGAGACAAAGTCATGGTGTTTTCCTCACCTTTAATAGACTGTAGTGTATTTGGAGGAGTCACTTTTGGACCATGGTTGCTCTAATTATTCAGCAAATATTCATTCAATAAAAATAAAGGATATCATTTACATGTCACACACTGTTCTGTGCTTTGGGAACACAACATTGAACAAAACATGCAAAATTTTATCCTCACATAGCTTAGATTTTAATTTAGAAGAGAGATAATAAGCAAAGAAATACATATAAATGAATGCATGAGTAAATGATTAGTGAATGAGAAAACATCATAGAGTGATAAACTGAAGAAAACTAATAGAGTGATGTAAAGGAAACTTACATACATGGACATAAAAAAAATGCAGGCACAAAAGACACTTGACTTGGAGATTTCTTGAAATCCCTATTTGTTGTAATTGTTGTCACAGTTTGCCAGAATATAAATAACATAATTTTGAAATGATCACAGTTGCTAATATTTAACATTAGAATCACCAAATTCTATAAAAATGTGAGTGGAATTAACTCTAGAATGTAGGGTGGAAAATCCAAAAGACATTAAAGTGACAGTGGGTACAAACAGCTGCTTATCATCTTTTTTCTTTTGGCAATAAAATGTACCCCTCTCCACTTAAATCAAAATAAGTCTTCACCCTGAATTTCAACTCTCATTTATCAATTTTACTAATGAATTAAAAAAATAAAAATAAGAATGAATGAATGAGTGGATGAATAATAAAATGCATGGTCTCAACTCCCAAATATAAATACCACAGAAAAAAAACAGCTTTTAATAAGAACCAATTTACTCTTTGAATCTCCATTTTAAGGTACTACTTTTTCAAAATTTCTTTTACCTTTTCCCTTTACCAATGGTTTGTTTGTAGTCATTAATCAACTAGTAAAAAAGAAAATGTGTAATATATGCAAATTAAAGCATTTTTCCAAGGTTTTGTATTGCTCTATGCCTATGAATGGAAATATATATGCATATTTACATGTGAGAGCACCAATTTAGCTTATAAAGTATGTTTTAGTAGTCTTACCTAATGTTCTAGTTTTTTCCTCTTTTCCTAACTATAGATAAAATATTTCAATCATAACTTTTTAGCAAAACCATAACATAGATTGGAGGAAGAGGTTTGCAATATGATCACCCAAAGATGAGAATCTAAAATATATGTACTTCTACAAAGCAACAGGAAAGATAACAAATAATAGGATACTATACAATAACATACTATGCACAATTAAAATGAAAGAATAAACAAGTTCTAGACATCTCAATATAAATAAATATCTAAGTATGTTGAGTAATAAAAGCAAGTACTAAAGGTTTGCACACTTGATATAATTTATGTAAATTTAAAATCAGAACAAACAATAGGATAAATATAGGTAGATAGAATATGTGCCTCCCAAAAGGGATTGCCTGGGTAAATGGCCTTTAGTTGTCAAATCTGTAACTTTTTTTTCTAGTGACAAATCTGAAACAAATGTAATAAAATATGAGCATTTTTAAAATCTAAAAGGTAGGTACTTCTGGTTAATTAAAAATTTTTTTCACTTTGTTTAAATGTTAAATCATTTGGCTTTTAAACTTTCTGGTGTGGAATACTGTCCTATGTTGCTTTGAGTTATTCCAAGCAATAACCAAACATAAATTACTATTGAAAAAATGTAGTTGCTGATACCATTTTTTGTCTCTCAAACACTAGATCTGTAATTTCATCTTCAATAATAAGTATATCTATGCTCCAAAGAATTGAGATTTTTACATTTTATGTTTTTAATAAAAACAGAGAAAATATATGATTCTGGCTTAAAATAGAATATGTCAATGTAAAGAATTAAATATGAACATTACTCTATTTAAAATCACAGTGCATGCCAAATGCCTGTCTGCTCTCAGTTTCATTATTCAACTTCTGTTCTGCCAGAGGAAATTATATTTCCCCAAACCCTTTGCCCACTGACTTCAGCCAATGGGATGGCACCTTGATCTTGAACTTCTTAGCCTACAGAACTGTGAGAAATAAATTTCTACTGCTTAAGCTACACAGCCTAAAGTATTTTATTATGGCAATCCAAAGAGATAAATATACATTCCCACTAGTGAAGTTCAGCAAAAAAACATATTTTATGAGAATTTCAAGTTCAGCATAGCCTTTCCTGTTTGGAATAGATAGCGATAATTTTTCATTTTTCATGAAGAAATTCCACTTTAATATAGTTATTTCAGTAGATAGCCAAAAAGTTGTCTCAATAAAAGTAGAAAGTTAAATTCCCACACTTCGTATAGGAGAAAGTTCCAGTTTACTCAAAAGGACTAAAACCTTTTGGTATCATGACCCACATACAACAGCATTCTTGCTCCTTTAGTATAATGATCCTTAGCCTGTTCCTTTTGTAGGAAGCGTGAGACTTTGAAGGCAGATACTCATGTCAATTAAAAGCTGCAAGAGTAAATAGGAGATAATTACATAATTTATCAAAAAGTTTGATGTTTATTCATTGTATTTGTTTGCATGCGTGTGTGTTCTTATTGTTTTGTATATAATGTGGTATTTTTTAGTACTGCTAGTAATGCGAATTATGTCACTCAGTTGAATTATAAACAAAGTCACAGTTTTCAGCTTAAATATGGTCTATTTGATTATTTGTTGATGACAATGTTAGGGTATGTTTTTCCCACTATACACCCACTTTAGTTTTTGGTTCCCATGTGTAAATTTCAAAAGAGAAATAAGGTGATAGCTCAGAAAAAATAAATTTTTTGACATGGCATGCATTCTGTTTTAATACCCTGGTGAAATCAAATTTTTGATGTGGGAATGCTTTAAAGTGCCCCTAAGTTTTCAGATTTCATTCTATATAATCTGATAAAGGGACCCCACAGCAATTAAAAAATAAAAAGAAAAAATTTCTCAAAACATAGCTTTCTAGTAGTGAAAATACTTTTGGAGTTGTTATGCCCAATGCATTGCTATATTCAGTTTATTTTTCTTCCTTTCTGGTATTTTTATGCGTTCAATATATATTTTATTTTCACCAAGTTAGATGCTGGTAGATACAAAAGTGAATCAGAATTACAACCTTCAGGAAGCATGGAATCATGAGTATAACCAGTTATTAAGAAATAATTACCATATAGTGTTATGTGTTCAGAGATGGCCTGTAAAAAGCGAAGTGTTGGTATAGAAAGGAATGATGAAGTTTACATGCAGGTGAGGAGGTGGCAATGTATGTCATTGAAGCCTCCCAAGAAAACATAACTATGATCTTTGTACTGGATCTTGACATAAAATTTTACCAGAAATGTTATACATAAATGAAGCACCCGAACAATATAATTTGTCTGGGCAATGCAAGTAATTTTCTATTGCTGGATCAAAATGGAGGGAAGGATGATAAGGCAGAAGTTCAAATAGAAGGGTCCTTGAACTTCTATAGTATCATTACTGTCTTTTTAAGTCAAGATTCTTTTGGTTTCAAGCAACAGAAACTCTAAACACTTAAGCTTAATATAAAAAGGGAATTTATTTTTTCATGTGATGGAAACATCCAAAGCTAGCATTGGAAAAAATACCTGGACGCTAGATCCAGGTGTCATTTATTAAAGGCTGTATTTAAAATTTAAAATAAAATTGCTAGAGATTCAGGGTAATGTGCAAAGGGATTTAAGAGGAATGGCCAGCTACCCCCATGGTTTCTTGTGAGCAAGTAGGACTTAGAGACAATGAGGACACCCTTCCCTCAACAAAGAACACAGTTATTGAGGAAGAAACCACGGAGACTTGAGAAGCCATGCTCACTGAGCCTCCACCAGCCTGATTTCTCTCATATCCTTAGCTGTCTTGATATTCTTTGAGCCATAAGTGTAACATCTAACATCTAAATGAGTTGTAGTATTCATTGAAGTGCTCCTTTTCACAATGTGTCAAAACAGGGGCTCTGTGGGATTAATTTATTCCTCAAGAAAATTTGGAACACCATTACCAGAACAGTATGTTAGGCAGGCAAAAAACACAAGGCCACTCAGAGGCTAACTGCTTGATGTGTGTAAAGGGCTGTAAATGCCTTTGGACAAGAAAAATGTCCAAAACATCTTAACTTTTTTATCACTCAGAAGAAAGCTGAATTAGAATGCATAAAATTGGTAAGATTTTATTAAGACCCACTAACTGGCTTCTTTCTTTTTTATAGTATTTTTATCTAAATACCAAACAACTTATTGTCTACATTATACATTTTATTACTGCATCTACATCTATAGCCTATAAATTTGCTAAACAATTTAATGTGCAAAATGTTGTTGTGTTAATTAGGTTATAACTACTTAGATTATAACTAATTAGATTATATTACATTTTTTATCCTTTCCCATCCCAGTCTCTACTACAACATTAATTTATTCAATCATTCCTTTATTTATCATACATAAAGAATAGATACTATGCATCTGACAATGTGCTAACTGCTACAGGTATAAAGATGAACATGCCACTATCCCTTACAATTTCAAGTGAAATGTTTTACACTATTGCTTATCACAAGTTCATCCTATACTGCAAGCAAAGAAATACTATAGTTAGTGTATTAAAAAATAGATCAGAGAAGAAATAAATGTTATTCTATGGCAAGGGAGGAAATTCTCAGGGCAGCCTCGCAGTTGAGATGATTGTTTAGATTGAATCATATAATATTATCTGGGGTTTACTTAAGAGAGGAGGAAGAAGAACTCACTTCAGTATGTATGTATGCATGTATGTATGTAGTTAGTATGAATCCACTGCTGAAAATTTCTTTCAGATTCTCTTTATCTAAAAATTTATTTTTTCTTAAATTTTAGAAGATATTTTTACTAGTTTAGGATTCTTGGTTGAGATTATGTTTTTCAGCACTGTTATTATAAATAAATGTCGTTCTATTACGTACTGGTGTCCATAATTTTTGTTAAGAAGTCATCTTTAAGTCTTTCTGTTACTCTTTAAAAGGTAATATGCCTTTTTATTTTTATCTCTCCAAATACTTTTAAGACTACTCTTTGTAATTTGGATTTCATCTGTGTTAATATAATTATCTGGACATACTTTATTTGAATTTATCTTGAATGAGTTCAGCAAGCCTCTCAAATCAGTTTTTAGAAAAGTAGCAGCCATTATTGCTTTAGATATTGCATACTTTCTTCTTTTCTAAGGTCACAGTGCTAGCAAGTATCAGAGAGAGAATTTGAGCACCACCAAGAAAAGATAACTTTGTTATATACGTTTTTAACCTCAATGCTATAGCATGTGTTTTAGCTAAAAATGCTGTGAAACACAAGAAGGCATGCAGTTGGAGGAATGAAAAAATAAGTTTAAATATTTTGACAATGGCATATATGTAAAACTGTTTTCTTATCAAAGACAAAATTTCAATGTTTATTTTCATTTGGAAAGGAATAAATCATCCAATTTATTGTAGTTATTTGAATTACCACATGCAATCTCAAATGTTGATGTTTACTTCCCTACGTTATATGTACATGATTAGTGTCTATGCCAAGGTGATTAGTATTTAAAGTATAGAGGGCAACTGAAGTAATGGAATCTTGGGTAAATTATTTATAAAAACAGTTTGTAGATTTTATCAATTAAAATTATGCCTTAAGTGATATTTTTCTGAAGTTAACGTATTTTGTATTGATTCTAACCATCATGTTGTAAAATTGACATAAATGATCTATTTCAGCTGAGAAAGTAATGAATCAAATCTATTTCATTATTTTGAAGACACTGAAATATAACATAACATGAGAGATCTTAGCTCCAAAGCCAAGTGACTCCATTAGGAGAAGGGTTTAACCAAGGTTGCCATTGGAGGGGTAAAATGGGATATTCTGCTGGCCACAATGGGTATAACCTGAAATCCAAATGATTATATTCAAAGGATCACTAGAGAATTAACAAATATATAAATACTTTTATATTAATCTATTAATCCATATACTCCAAACAGAGAAATCAAATGCATTTTGGAAAGTGTGAGCTCTTGCCAGAAAGACCAGGGAAATATGGAACCTGGATATAAACCTCAACCACTGTGAGCTTTGGTTTTATAACTAATAAAATAGAAAGAAGTGTGGTAGTTCATAGTAAGCAAGCAAAATAAAATTGAGATGTCAATGAAAGGGACATTTAATTCCATTAAATGAAAATGTAAAATAACAAAAGAGGAAATAAAAAATAATGAGAAAACAAGCAGCATGAACAGAAAGAGCATATTTGAAAAAAACTTCTAAAAAGAGAAGTTGCAATTTTAAGCTAGCTATATTGGCAAACAGTAAGCATAAACACGGAGAGACAAGAAATAATTAGTTAATCAGGGAGTTCCCTGGTGGTGTAGTGGCTTAAGGCTTCATCGCTGACGCTGTCAGTGCTGCGACCTACGTTTGATTCCCGGCCAGGGAACTACCCACATTAAAAAAAAAAAAAAAAAAGATAGAGAATGTTGCATATATAAGAGGCTGTTTTAATGGAGAAAGTCTAATATACCAGTTTTTTATAAAGTTCCAAATTAAAAAAAGAGATAATAAACATGATAAATAAAAGTTTTTCATGTAATTGACAAGCTTATTCTAATCTAGACAACATAAATTTTTTTAAGTAGAATAAATAAAAGGAAGAGAAGAGATAAGGAAGTAAAAAAGGAGAAAAAGTAGGGAGAAAAAAGCTTTTTTTCTTTTTAATTTTATTTATTTAGAGCTAGTAATTGATCAAAAATTTAAATTCTAAAATTGTTAAACTTTAACTATTGAATGATATTTCATTCATTATTTAATATTTAAAATATTGATTAAGAGTAGGATATATATATAGATATATATAGATATATAGATATAGATATATATACTGGTTATATATGTAATGATTACATGCAATTAATACATATATGAATCCATGTCACAGAAAGTGTTGAATGTGTTCTTTTCTCTGAAAAGATAACTCATTTTATCATTGTTGAAATGTCAATAAGAAAATTGTAATGGTTTTAACTTCTCAACCCATCATCTTAATCTTTAAAAAATGATGAGTAACCAAAGAATGTATTATAATTATTTCTACATAATCTTTAAGAAATTTGCATAAGGATATGAATGAGATTTTTCTGCCCTTCTGTGGTGCTGCAAGCTCGAAGCTAGAGGTAAAGAAGTGCTAAGTCCTGGTGCATTCCAAAGACAGCCACCCACACCTAGTGCAATCACTCCTAACTCTGCAGCGGAAGACTGAGCCCCTACTGCGAGTCCAGACAGGGAAAGGATTGGGAACTGGAAAGCAGAATTGTAGTTCTTGGTTTCCGAAGAGTGCAATGTTCACGGAGAGGTTTTCTTTCCGTTCCACACAAAGGATGGGACACTCTCCTGGGAGTGCTACTCTGTCTCCCAGACATTGTTTCTCTTAACTCTTTGGTAGGGTGGCAGCTGTCCACAAAATCCAGGTAGTTATATGTGTAGTTCCCAGAATCCTCCCAGTTAGGCATTTGTTTGTTTGTTTGTTTGTTGTGAGCAGGAAAATTAATAGATTATCTATCACTCTTTTCTTTCCTTTTTTTTTTTTTTTTTTTTTATGCTTTTTGGTATGTGGGTAGCTCCCTGACTGGGACTCGAACCCAGGCCGCAGTGCTGACAGCGCCAGCGCCAAAGCCTTAAGCCACTACACCATCAGGGAACTCCTATCACTCTTTTCTTTCTGGGTTCCTACCAGCAGGTTCTACCAGCCTTGCTTTTAATACAAAACCCAGCTTTAGAAATTCCAAATGAAACCTTTTCTTTCTCAACAAAGGCTGTCACTTGGAAATCAAAAGCACTTTTGTTTTCAGGGTGTTGTTTGAAGGATGAGTTTTTAAAACCCTAATCAGTAACTCAAGAGCCAGAAGGCATGCACTCCTAGGTGTGTACAGGCAGAAAAGAGAGGGGAATATAGTTATCAGAGCAATAGGTACAAGAAAACCTGGAAAACAATCTTATTTGGTAGGACAAAATGTTATCCTGCTCCGGTACAATTAACTCACAGAACTCCAGAGGAGCATCACCAAGACGAATTCAATTGTTCTGACTTCAGCCCATGCATTTTTTTGTCTTTCTGTCTCACTCACTATACTACTTCTCTCATACATGATCTGAAAATATTTGGTTTTAGACTTGTCAAGACCAATTATATACTGAGATTTGTTATTCATGCTTATGACTAGAACTATTACAACTAATTAACACGTAAATGTTCTTGTCAAAAAAATGAAAGTAATATATTAACAAAAAAACCAACATTAAAATTGAAAGCTATAGAAATAATCTACTCAGTAAAATTGCAAGATCTGAAGACTTTCAGTAAACAAATAAAATAAATAAGCTATAACTCCCTTCTGCCTTTTATTAGTGGTGTGGTCTGGGAAAATTACCTCCTTTCTTTAAAAATGAAATTAATAATAATTACCAGAGATAATTAATAGTATAAAGTACTTTTGACCAGGACCTGTCTTATAAAAATTAATTTTTAACTGTTATAAAATAAAACATTCTAAAAAACCCCACTAAATTTGTAAAAAAAACATTTCTTTAGACATTTTCTCTTCAATGTGTATTTAAATGTTGTTTTATTTTAACTATTTACAATAAAAAGAAAATTACTTTTACATGCCACCTGAAATAATAAAATATAATACTTTTAACTTACTAAAATTGAAATCTACCTCTACTTTTAAACATTATTTGATGAGGATAATGAGACAATAGTGTTTCAATTGTACATGTGAGTGCAATTCATGCATTGCATAACAGATACACACACAAAAAACTAATTCCCACATGGTATACTTCACTTGAAAAAGGAATTTTAAATATTAGTGTCATAAAAACGCATTTTGCTTTGCCTCACTGCATCTGAGTCGTTTCTGATGTTTGGGCATTATGCAAATGATTTTTCTAAATATCTTTTGTGGATTTTCATATTTATTTGGAAGTCAAATTGGATTTCATGATGCTTAGTAGGCAACTGAAGTTTCTAAGCTTATGAACTATACCCATTTTGTGTATTTTATTGTATTCTTCCATTATATAAATTTGACATATACAACAAATATTTCCTCAAGTTCATGTGTGATTTCTGTATGTTTGCATATTCCTTCTATGTCCAATAATTGTAAAATTTATCTGAAAATGATTTAAAAATATTTAACATGCTATGTTCTCCTGTTTCCTCAAATTTAATAAATCCCAAAACAAAAAACTTACAATATATTGCTTAAAACCCCTCTCTCATTAGAATTACATTAAAATAATGTTCAATCTAAGTCAAGGTAACTTTCTTACATCTTACAAAATATTAGTGAAAATGTGTTAAATACCTTCAACTTAACCCTCTCAATTTACTGTCTATCTTTCTTTATCCTGCTGTGCTTCCTAGAAGACTGACCCATCAGGACTGCATCTAATGATTCCATTGCCTTCAGATTTTCTATTGCCGTTGGGCAATGAGGAACACCAGCAGAAGATGGGAATGTGGGAGGAGAGTGAGGTCAGCACATGTATTCCCCATTCTCTTCCTGTCTAGTAGCCATTTTGCTGTGCCCCTTTACTCAAGGTCACAACTTATATCAGGCATTCTTCTCCACACAGTTTTTTTCCTCTCTAGGTTCTAGTAACCATTCCCTCTCCCTCCTCTTGCCCCTTTAGTTCTAAAGGTGGTAATAGCTTCCTAAAGTATTACCCTATGAGAGTAACCATGTTTTATAAACACGGCTCACACCTTAATAAATAACCTCTTCATTAAACTCTTCTCAAATGATCTGAATAGATTAAGAGATTGATTTCCTTCCAGGACTCTGATACAGTTTCTCAAAGAACTTTCTAAAACAGTTATATAGGTTAACATTTTTGCTACTTATGAAAGCTTTATATTTTATACATAAACTCAAATGTCAACCCATTACTTGCTTGTCATAGTAGTATATAGTCTCAGTTGTCATGAACTTTGCATTTCTCATTATATCTCATCAGTCCTTTATTATATATCTAGAGTCCATGTTGTTCAGTAATAACTAGAATGTTTCTTTGCTGTTTACCTTCCCTCATTAACTTCTTAATCTTATCTTTTCTGAAATTCCTTCAACTATTGGCTTTATGCCCGTGACTTTAAATTTTCTCAACAGCTAAGATTAAATATTAACTTAAAATAATTAAAAGGGTGGTGATCCCTGCATAAATATAGCTTTAGGAATGCAGATTAAATAGATCCCGAGGAGTACCTACTAATACTATTAAAGATGATAAAAAATATACATTTCAGAGTTGTGAAGGTAGCTAGAGAAAAGCACTGGCTGCAAGATCTAGCTTTTTCATAATCATATTATGTTATTGAATATTCTTAGAAGCCAGGAGTATTTGAAATGCCAATAATGCAGAATTTAAGTCATTCAAAAATACTAAAGGGTCATGAGCAGGGCCCAAACTTTATTGACATAAATCAAAACTGTAAGTAAGACCCCATAATAAGTACCTTCTCCTAGGACAATAATTACATTACTCTAAAGTTTGTAATTTCTATATCCTCTTGTATTTAGTGCTCAGATACCCCATAATGTTAAGCTTGGTGTAAAAGCAACCCAACTCTGTTCTTAATTGGTCACCATATCTCCAATTTCACACAACTTCAATACGTTCTCTAAATGGTTATAAGAGTAAATTTTCTGAAATAAAATGATCCTATTAATAAGACTGAGTAGCTCTCATTAGAGATCTACAAGATATGTTCAAGATCACCACCGAATATTTACAAACACACTAAGCTATTTGAACTTCCTCATATTTTTCTATTTCAAGCTTCTCAGCCTTTCACCATGCCATTCTCTCTTCCGCAAAAGCCTTTCACCGTCTTGTCTGCCCCTGTACATGCAATAACCTTTCAAAACTCAGTTCACATTGTGAAAACATGCCTGAATTTCTAATTGCTAGCACATCCTGCCCCCAACAGTAAGGGATACATTTCTATGTTAGTGCTTAACTGGCATGTATTTATTGCATGAGTCTCCCTCTATTGGACTATTAGTGCTTTAAAGGCAAAGACAGTGCTTATTCATTGTACCAGCTCAGTGACTGGCATTAGAAGTAATCAATACTGAATGCTACGTGAATGGTGATGGAACTCCTGAGCAGTTCTGATGGCCATCATTCCTGCTCTTACCAGTACACTTCCTCCAGTTCTTTGAGCCAACAGTGTTTTAAGATTCGAACCAAATTCAAATGTTGACACTAAATGAGGTGGAAGAATCACTCTTTCTTACAAAAGACCCCAATTAACAATTCTAAAAATTGCGAGGGAAAGAGAAAAATCACCATTAGAACATTACAGTAATAACTGCTGCAGGCAAGATTCATCAATGCATATTAAAATTATTGAGCAGAACTTTAAGGAGAAATAGGGTATTTTCATAGTCTCAGATATCTCCTCCCAAGTTATCTATTAGTTACCAAGAGAAAATAGTAACTTCCCAGTGAAGAAACCTGGCAGACACCACCTTAACCAAGTTAATGTCACCAGTATGTAGTCATGTCAATGGCATGCAACTCCGATGTGATACAGTGAGGACATTTTACCTCTGTGGCACCTTTCCCAGTAACTCATGACCCTAGTAAGAAAACAGCAGACAAACTTGATTTGAGGGACATTTTAAGAAATATTCAGCCATACTCTTCAAAATACTAATCATGGTCATGAAAGGCAAGGAAATAACAAAAAACTGTCATAGATTAAAGGAGACTGAAGAGGACATTAATGCTATGTGGAATTTGGAGAAGGTACATTGGCAGAAAAACTGGTAATATCTGAATAAATGTCATAGATTAGTTAAAAGATGAAAATAAATACATAATTGGAAGTTGCTATCATTTGCCCACAGTTTAAACTTCCAGTTATAAAATAAATAAGTACTCTGGATGTAATGTACACAACTATTGATATTGTTAGTAATACTATATTGTGCATGTGAATATTACTAAGAGAATAGGTCTTTAAAGTTCTCATCACAAGCAAATGTACTATGTATGGTGATAGGTGTTAACAATGCTCAGTGCGGTAACCATTCACAGTATATACATATATCATGCAATTATTATGCTGTGCACTTGAAACTAGTATAGTGTTACATGGTAATTATATTTCAATTTTTTAAGATAAGTAAAATAATTTTCATGACAAAAAATAAAGTCATAAATATCGTATTGCTACAAAGAAAAATCTATAGTCATCATTTGATATTTTAGCCAAAACTATTGTTTTTCTTGTATTTTTGGCCCTCATTGACTCAGTGTCAATACAAACCCCCAATAACATGTCAAAAGTTTGAATGCTTTACCTGTTTCCTTGTACAGCTATCATTTATTTTATATTTATTTGACAGACTATGCTACATGTTTTACATTTACTAACTCTAGTAATTTTAACAAATTATTTTGTTTGAAAAGTGATATTAAAGGAGATTCCATAACCAGTAAGTGTCAGAGCACAGAATTGAACTCATTATTTTATGACTCCAAAATGCATGCTTTAAAACTCTCTACTATGCTTCCTCCTTCAAAAATCAACAGCCCAAAGTTCACATTTATAAGAAATATTTGAAACTTAATTCAGTAAATAAAATTTAATCTGTGAGCAATTTCTTGAAACTAATAATCATCTTTTATGAGATAAATCCATACAATCATTCATTTATAGTTCATTAATTCCTCCCA
Organism: Lyroderma lyra; assembly: GCA_004026885.1. NCBI lineage: Eukaryota > Metazoa > Chordata > Mammalia > Chiroptera > Megadermatidae > Lyroderma > Lyroderma lyra. The sequence continues at coordinate 134,023 of PVJL010004142.1, forward strand.
AACTCATGGCACAGTACAAAAATTTTTCAATAAAAACAATTTAATTTTATTAATTAGGTACTTTAGTTTATTATAGTCTTCACTGGAATGGTGTACAGATTTTTCAAATGGAACATGGTATTTATAGACAGTGGTGTTCATTTAAAATCTTTAGCAGTTTATTTTTATGTGGAAAATGGGTGATCCTTACCTGCATTATCAGTATCTGTGAAAGATTTGTGTAATTTGAAATTGCATCTGGACGGTTTTCTTTTATTTTTGAAATTGACAGTGGGCTTGTGCAGTCACACCTCTTGAAAACCAGCCAGTTTCCATTGAGCTGCTAGCACTTCATCTGTGTGTATTCTCAGGTTGCCAGGCTAGAGAGACTGTTGACGCAGAACCAACATGACAAGTCTGTGTTCTAGCAATTCTTGCCACAGATCGCCTTTTGCAGAAGAGCAGTTTTTATAATTATTTCACCTCTGTAATGAAAGAGAAATTCAACAAGAGAACGCCTTTTGTTGTTAAATTGTGATAGGAGCCAATGTCACCTTGCATTTTGAAGCATGATGCCATTTTCCCAAATCATGTTATGTCAGGCCCACAAATGTAAGTGCCTTGCTTTGCTTTCCTTTTCTGTTAGGCCCTATCACCAGGCCTGGGTAAATTCTGATAGAGAATTTTTAAGGGAACTCAAGAAATTAGCATTCTAGTGAAAAACCGTAAGACATAAATTTGAAATACACTGTAAAAAGTTTTCTTTTGCCCTAAATAATATTGAAACAGTCTATATTATTCTCTACCTTATTGAGGAGAAAAAAATAACGTAATTCTATTTGCAATAAAATTTTTGTTTGGTCTATTTTTGGTATTTTAAATGTATGAGTCTTCAGTGGACAAAATGTCTACTGAACTCAGCAGTTTTTGTGCAAATAAAACTGCTTGGGTCAAACTTTCTAGGCCTTGAGTGCTGAGGCAGGAAAGCACATCCCAGGAGACCATACTTGGTCATTAGGCCAGGCCACTCCATGAAGAAGGTCCAAGTTTTCTCTTGGTCTTGATTGACTTTCGCAGAACACCCTCACTACCAACTGAGGTGCATGTGAACTGGAACAAGAAGTAGAAACCTGACCTGGATTAAGATCTGTGTTTTCCCTCTTTGCCACTGTAAGTAGGGCTGTTGCATTCCGAGGGCTATTTTGTTCTCGTAGTATAATGGCCCTTTCACTCTTTGCAGTAAACAGGGAATCAAACAAATGACGATGTAATGGGTTGGAGGGTAAAGATATAACATGAAAGGGTGCAGAAGTCAAGTCTTTTTGAGTTGGGAATGCATCTTCTGTTTCAGGATCAGAAGAAAAATTGAATAATGAAGTGATTCAAGTAAATTGATACTTAAGTTTAATAAAATTCTGACAGAAGAGTTTTGGGGTCAAAGGTAGAGAGAAAGATGTGATAAGGAAATTTAATAGAATGATTCCAAAGTTCATTTGGAAAAATAAACTTGAGAGAATAGTGATGAAACTTTTGAAGGGGACATCAGATGAAGAAATAAGAATGTGTCCAACAGGTATTTTTAAACAATTGTAAGCTGAGGTAATGTTTTATTATAGGAATACACTGAAATATAAATGGGAAAGGGCTACTACTGGCCCCTGTGGTGTCTTTGTGCATATTAGAGCCCCCTCACCCCCATCCCCTGCCAAGGAAGCTCTACAGGGGCCCCCAGCTGAGGTTAGAAAAGATACCCCTTTCTCCAAGCTCATGGGCTCCACTGGCTTGGCTGGCAGAAGAGCCTTGCTGGATTTCAGTCAGTATTGCACCCTTTTGGGGCGTCTTATTTTATTGTACATACTGTTTGACTGTATTTGCAAGTTCCTCATGAACAGACCCTATTTTATATCTATATTAATATACTTGTATGATAAGGATTACTTCTAAAATCACTGGGGAAAGAATGGATCATTCAGTAAATGGTGTTGGACAGCTAGAAAATTATCCTAAGGGAAAAAAAGGACAAAGGCCTTATCTTAGATTTCACACCAAATTAAATTGGAAAGGAAAAAGCAAAAAGTTAAACTACAAAATACTAGAAAAAATTATAGATGATTAGTTCAGGTGAAATATTTTTATAAGCATTACAAAAAAAAAAAAAACAAAAACAAAAACAAACCACCACAAAAATCATGAAAGACTACATTTAAAGAAATTCTATATAGTCCAAAAAACAAACAAACAAACGAACAAACAAACAAAAATCCCAACAAAATAATCTATATTAAGTTTAAGGAAATAAATGTCTTAGATTTCTTTTTTGCTAGTGGTTAATACATTTAATATAAAAATCAATAAGGAAAAGAAAAATACACAACCATAGAGAAAAGAGGAAACTGAACAAAATATATAAGTAGCCAGTTCTTAAAAACAAAACAAAACAAAACAAATAAATGCTTACTAATTGTATGAAAGCATGTCCTGATATATTAACAGTGAAAATAACAGAAATGAATACAATAATTGAGCTAATTTTTCACTTCAATTATTTGAAAACTTAAAAGTGTTTGGAGAAATAAAGTAACAACCAAGGTTAAATTGTTTACATAATAGCATTTAGATATATTTAAAAAATAAATATCTTACAAGAATACATATATAAACAAAAAAGATACACAATTAAACACATTAGAATAAGTACTTCTGTTGGGTGGTGAAGGGGAGGAAATGAGGACAAAAGTGAATCATGAAAGAGAATTGAGAGGGGCCTGTGGGAACTTACAAGATGAGAACATGCCAAAAAACTGAGATGCATGCTTCAACCAACCAACCATCTGCACCTGAACTTTCTTACTAACTTCATAGGTAAATACAAGTGCTGCATGTTGAAGAAATGACACTACGTATTGCTCAGGGGAATGAGTATACATTTATATTAACTTTCCACAATTATTTTGACAATATGAATTTCAACTATTAAGGATAATGAAAATGGACATCTGATATTCACCGGAGGAGAAGGAAGTTACAAATATGGAGAGTAGTATCGTAATGCAGTTGGAAGTAAGCGTATGAACTCATGGCTTTCAAGATGAAAGCTGGCTAGCTAAATATAGATATAAATACGTGCATGTATCCCCTTGCTTTGGCTACTGAGCAGGCCTAGGTGAAGCAAAAGCCTAATAGCAATGACGCTATACTTGGAGCTCAGCTTCCAAATATCATCCTTAAGTAAAAGGGACGGGCTTCTTTGGAGAAATGGCTGATTCTAGGGCTGGAGCTGGGATATTATTACAAGATGAAACTTGAATACCTTTTGTTCCCCGAAGTAAAAAGTGCTTCTGATTGATGGCGACATGACAAAAAGGCATAGAAATTAACTTGGAAAGGCTTCCTCTGGCCACATCTGAGACAATTTGAATGTCAAAATAAACCATGGTACTAACAAGCAAATAAAATAACATTTGAATAAAATAGCAAATCATGGTCTATGCTAACATAAATAAATAAGTAAATAAATAAATAAATGAAATTTTTGATGAGGAATGAAATACTTACATCATTTTGCAGGGTCTCTCCAGAAAATACTTACCAATTACAAAGGAAAATAAACTAACATTATGGAGGACAGCTCTGCCAAATACCATCACCTTAATCAAGTGAAGATCGCCAGTGGTAGGACAAATCAAAATTGGGTGCAAATAGGTAGAATTAAAAATAAAAATGTAGTCTCATACTTTTGTGTTTACCAGCAAAAGATTCATAACCTGAATCTAACACAGTAATTCAAAGGATGATAGAACTAGAGAGCAATTCCAAGAGTAACATCATAAAAGTAAAAGAGACATGATAACTACATACAACATGTGATTTCAAACTGGATCCTGTTTCTGTAAAGGACGTAATAGGGATAATTGGAGAAACTCAATGGAATCTGAGAGATAGATGATAGAAATGTATCAATATTAATTTACTGATTTGTGATGGTTTATTTTCTTTATGGAGAAGTGTTTGTAAGAAGTATGCTGGGAGCTCCCTGGTGGTGTAGTGGCTTAAGGCTTCGGCGCTGGCACTGTCAACGCTGCGGCCTGGGTTTAATTCTCAGCCAGGGAGCTACCCACATACTAAAAAAAAAAAAAAAAAAAAAAAAAAGTGTTTGGGGAAGGTAGGATATCATGTTGGCAAGTTACACTCAAATG
>PVJL010004143.1:0-138144 GCA_004026885.1 Lyroderma lyra
TGCAAATCAAAACCACAATGAGATACCACCTCACACCTGTGAGAATGGCTATTATCAACAAGACAAGGAATAACAAGTGCTGGAGAGGATGTGGAGAAAAAGGAACTCTGGTACACTGCTGGTGGGAGTGCAATCTGGTACAACCACTGTGGAAGGCAGTGTGGAGGTTCCTCAGAAAATTGGGAATGGAGCTACCATTGGACCCAGCAATCCCCCTTCTGGGGATCTACCCAAAGAACTTGAAAACCTTTGTCCGCAAAGACTTATGTACCCCAATGTTCATTGCAGCGTTGTTCACAGTGGCCAAAACATGGAAACAACCAAAGGTCCCTGCGACAGATGACTGGATAAAGAAGCTGTGGTACATATACACAATGGAATATTACTCAGCTGTAAGAAAAGATGAAATATTGCCATTTGTGACAAAATGGATGGACCTGGAGATCATCATGCTAAGTGAAATAAGCCAGGCAGAAAAAACAAAGAACTGCATGATTTCACTCATATGCAGAATATAAAACTGAAAGCAAAGAAAAAAAGAAATGAACAAACGAATAACCCATGGACACAATCAATAGTTTAATGTTTATTTGGGGATGAGTGGGTCAGGGAGGGGAGAAAGGGGAGGGGGTGGGAGAGGAGCGGGGGAGCTAAATATAAGGTGGTGGAAAGAGAAGTCACATTAGGTGGTGAACTTATTATACATCAAGTTGACAATGCACTGTGGAATTGTATGCCTGAAACCTATGTAATCCTTGCTAACAGATGTCACCCCAATAAGTCTAACAATAAAAATGAATTAAAAAAAATGATCTGGAAAAAAAAATAAAATAAAATAGGCCAGATTATACCAGGTTGTCAGTTTTTCTTAATGAAATTTGACTCAATAAAATCTTAATGATAAAAAGTTTACTTTAAATAAAATACTTTTTTAATTTAAAAATTCTAATCTTTTTAAATGAATACTGTGCTGTGATTGCTCTTTTTAAAAAATAACTATAAATGTTTTAAGTGTATTAAATATTACTGTGTTTCAGATAAGGAGAACTTAAACTATATTTCCTAAGGAAACTTATTGGACTAACAATCTTCTAGAAAATATTACTTTAAATATGGTCTTTATCATGATAGATTGCAGCCAAAACCAAAAACAAAAAAACAGAATATTGTATGATGTCAGAAAGTTAAACAAACATAATTCAACCGTAATTAACCTCAATCTGAAGGATTCTTGTTCTGAATTTATAAAAATATACCAGAGGCTGCAAAAGTTATTAAATTACAGTGTAATGTAATGGAACCTTTTTTCTTATTACAGAAAAAGAGAAAGAAATAAAAATTATGTACTATGTGAGTTTTCATATTCATTTCACCAACCAAAAAAAAAATACTGTGATTTATTAAGGAAAATATGATAGATCATTGTTGTTTTAAAATGAAGGCTTGATAATATCTAATTAACCTCTCCTCCCAAAGATATAGCATCATTATTTATAGTTGTTTCTAAGATTTTAGTGTTCTAGTCAAAGCCATTTTTTCTCTCTCTAATTTAACAACTAGGTTTTGCATAATCAATCAACACATGGAAAGAATCCAATTTGGTCATTAAAATAATCAGAATAATATTCTACCATTTGACTATCATTCAGACATATTAAAATAAACTACATAATTATTATTATAAAGATGAGATTATACCATTATTTGGGCATCTGGTTTTAGCCCCTTTTTGGTTTATCCAATGTTATAAACATAAATGATGATTGTAAAAATAAAATACCTTATATTAAATTTTACTCAACATCTTTCTATTTTATAATTTCATTCATTGAACAAATATCTATTGAGCACCAATTATGAACCAGGCACTGTGCTAAATATTGTGGAATCAGTAGGAATATAGTGCAGAATAAAAGAGAAAAACAAACAAGCAATTTATTATGCAAAGCATGAGGACTATAACATTGGTTAACTATAGACTTCTATGGAATATGATCGGAAGAACTGCAATCCAGTTTTAGAGTATTGTGGAAACCTTTCTCAAGGAATCAGAGTCCTTCAAGATGATGAAATAGTGTTTGCAAAGACCCAAAGGCGATAGAGAGAGAAAAAGAAAGTAGGCAGACAAGTGTGAGGAGACACAAATCTGGAGAGGTATGCAGAAACCAGGTCAGAAATTTGTAAACCCTGCTATTTTTGGATTATATCCAAAGGGTAACCTGTGCAAATATTGTGTTTTGTTCACTTCTTTGTATAAATTAGCAGAAAATACTATCAAATTTAAATTTTAGTTATATCATTCTCTCCAAAGGGGGGACAATGGCTTAGAAGTGAGCAATAAAAGCGACAGGAAGAACACTTTGGAGGCATGTTGCAATAGTTCAGAGCAACAATAACAGTGATCTAGATTAGCAAGGTTACATTGGGAATAAAAACACGAGGCTGACAATGGATTCGAGAGGCTCAGTGGCTGTAAATTACAGGGTTTGGTGATTACTTAGATAGGGAGACTGTGTAAAGAGAATGGAAAATCTGTGAATGTTACCCAGTTTTCTGACTTGACTCGCCACAACTTTTCACTGAATTGGGTATACATGAAAGTCAAGAGTTTTATTGATGAGTTCAGTCCCTTATACTCTGAGTTAGTGCCAATGAGATATCCATGGGGATACATGTAATTGGACATAAATGGTAATTTAATCAAAGAAATTGGGTGTGATCGCTAAGCTATTTTATGTAGGATGAGACGCCTCACAGGCCTAGGATAACTGTCAATACCCAATGTTAGGGAGGAAGAAAAAGAAAAGGTGCCTAAAATTCAGAGTAGAGAGTGGCTGGAAAATCAGAAGGAAAATAAAAGAAAAGAAATTTGTGGTGCTTCTGAAGGCAATCAAAGTAAGTTTGTCAAAAAGAAAGGTAAAAAAAAATTTGGCAAACACTAAAAACATGACCTTTATCTTTAATGATTTAGATCATTTTTGTCATCCATCTGTGCTGTATCTTTGGTCTCCAGATTCATATAAAAACAGAAAAATTACTCCCCATTTCCTTATATACATATGAGTGTACAGGCATCAAAATAAATGTTCAACTATATAACAGAACATCTTAAACCACTAAAAAAATAGCCTTGGGTTTGAAAATCTCTTTGGAATTATATTTGTGTTCCTTTAATAACCTACACAGTAATATACAAAAATCAAATTTCCATGTTTCCAAACTTCCAAAGCCCTTAAATTCTTTGACTTCAAGAGCACCATGAATTTCTTTTCTTCACCTGTTGACTGTTTTTATTCCACCACGCATGTACCACAGACCTGTGCATATGTAGCTAAATGCTCACTACCATTTTTTAACATTATTGTTTTCTTCTCCCTTGGAGTAATTCAATTCACTGAAGCAGATTCTGTCAAATGATATCAGACTATACTAACCCACTTCCTATTTTTACTGTAGTCATCTGCTTAAATCTGAGCGAATCCCACTCATTCACTGAAGGTTTTTGGCATCTAGGTTACTTTCTCTCTCCTATAATTCATGTACTTGTTTTAAACTATTTCAATCCTTTTCACCTACAAAAACACAGTCTTATTTATGTCTAAATATATCATTGCAACCAAAAAGCATGATGTGCCTGTACATACACACACAAATACACACACACACACACACACACACACACACACACAAGCATACACACACTGTTAATAAATCAAAGACCTCAAACTCAAGATATTTAACATTATCTAGTATTAAATGTCCTTAGTTAATTCATTTCCCCAAGTGTTCTGCAGAGTATTTATTTGTATTTTCTCTCTCTTTAAAGCTTAAGATTTTTTCCTCCAGTCACATTTTCAGTATAAACTTATATTTACACTGAAATAAATTTAAAAAAAAAACAGACTCAGTCAGCTCAACACCTATCAAAATCATGCTTAAGTACTCCATCTTCTTCCTTCTGCAATGTGTATTCCTGTCTCCCGTCCCTTCTGTGCGTGTTTCTGTAGAGTCCATCCACTCATGACTGCAAGAACCTAACTTTTAAAAGTATTTTCTTTCTCTCCTTCAGTATCATTTTTTCCTCTCTACAATATCATTCCTACTATTTTACTAATATACAATATCTCCAATATTTCGAAAAAGGCCTCACATTGTTCAATAGCTACTTCCTGTTTTCCTTTTCTCTTTGATAGCAAAACTCTCTAAGTGAGCGCTATCAATCACCTGTTTTTCTCCTCTCATTCGATATTTAAACTATTCCACTATCTCATTCACCTCACGGTGACTAACTCTCATAATTGTCATCAATGACTTCCACATTACCAAATCAATCATTTCTCAGTCACCTTACTTAACCTATCATCAGAGTTTTACCTTTGTGCATTTGCTCCTCCTGGAAGCAATCACCAGGTTTTGTCTAACCTTTCTGAACCCATTATTTTAGTCTCCTTCAGTGTTTCTTTTCTTCTCATCTCTGAATGTTGTAGTGTTCCAAAACTCAGTCTTTCGTCATGTTCTCTTTCCATACATACTCCTGTCGTAAGTAATCTCATCCAGTTTCATGCCTTTAACTACCATCTACATATTGATGACTTCCAAAGTTAGATGTGCAACCGAGACCTCTTCCAGAACTCCTATATTTTATGTATACGTATATCCACTTAAATAGCTAATAAGTATCACAGACATTTAATGTCCATAATTTTCTTTAAATATACTCTTTCCAGGGTTCCCCATTTCAGTTACAAACCATTCCACTCTTCTACTTGCTTATGCCAAAACCCCCAAGGATCAACATTGTTGCCTTTTAATCACTCCCCACATCAAGTTTGTCAGTAAATTATGTCAACCTGACTTTTAAGAGATAACCAAGCCACAACTCACTTCAGTAGCACACATTACTTATAATTATTAATGTCCATCACATATATTTTCATCTAAAATAGCTATAAATATAGCTGAGCATTAGATAATGTTAAGAAATTATTGTTAACTTTATTAAGTACGACGGTGTTGTTTGGGTTAAGTATGAGGTTGGACAATTAATGTTATAAACTTATCTTAGAAAAAATTGCTACATTCCCCATTACTGAATATCACTATGATCACCTTTGAAGGGTTATTTTTTTTGAAATGGCCATCAGAGCGACCATCGTACCACAAAATCTGACAATTAAGTTTGCAAACTTGCCACCGTGCACTTACGCTGGCAGCACTGTACAAACCAGTTGGTAAGGTGTCAGAACCTTGGAAAGGTGGAGGAGGTATATCAAGGTTTTAACACTTTACTCAATTACTTATACAATGCTGCCAATGTAAGCCCAAAGTTTGCCAACTTATTTTTGGTACAATGAGAATTGAGTTCTAATGGTCATCCTAGAATAAAAGTTCCAAAATTGCTTTGAAGGGTAGACGAGGCACTGGAGTTGGTCCATAGCTTCCCAAGGGGAGGACTTTGAAGGAGACTGTAGTGATTATTTAGCAGTGAGGTATGTAGCACTTTTTCTAGGACAGGTTTGTGAAATTAATTGCTCAACCTCATAGAAATATGTCTTTTTAGGAGGAAAAAGATGCACACTGAATTGCTTACGTGAAGAATGTGATGCGTGTACTACAGCATAAAACAAAGAAATAATTAGAATGAGTTAGAAAAGTATCCAGAATTTAAACACTCTCGACCACTTCCACTGCTACTATTTAGTTTCAAACCACCATCATTTTCCACCTGTCTTTCTTCACTGGCCCTCTCTCTCTGTTCCACATTTTCCATTTACTTAACTTTCATCTGTTTTCAACAAAGCATCTTCATTCCACACCAGCCACAATGGTCTTCTTACTGTTTCTTGAAATTATGGTCACACTGCCATAATAGAAATATTCAGAACTTCTGCAGTGAGTGTACCTTTCTGGTCTCTTTGTCACCTTCTCCAGATATTTACCTGAACATATCCTTTATTTTCCTCAGATCACTCAAAAGCAGAGTTTTTATCAGAGCCTTTCCTGGTCCCCTTAACAGATTTTCAACTCCCTATATACTCAACATTTTCTTTGTCTTATGTTTGTCCTCGTCGCAAATAGGAATTGGCTGATCTTATTCATCATCTCTTTCTCCTACCACAATATAAGATCCAGAAGAACAGAGCTTTTGTTTATTTCATTTAGAACTAGATCCCTGTTACATTGTTGGGCACATGAGGTAGTCAACGAATAATTAATAGTTGTTCAATAAATGAATAAATGAGTAATTAAATCATTCTTCTCATCTTTCTCACTGTTAAAGGTCCTCAGAGTTTAGTTCTTAGATCTCTTCCCTTTTCTTTTCCTATACATTTCCCTAAGTAATCTCATCAATTTATATGATATAAACACCACGTATATGTTCATGAGTTCTATTTGTGTATCTATAAATATATTTTACACTTCCAAGTTGCTCAAAACCCAAAACTTTTCTATATTTGAATCTTTACTTTCTCCATCCCACATCAGCAAATTCTAACAGATCAACCTTCAAAATTGATCAAAAAATTAACTTAGATCCTACTATTTTCAGATTCAAGCCCACTTTATGCCACTAATGTATCTTTTCTGCTTTACTACAATAGCTACTCTCCCAGATCGAACCACTGTTTTTCTATATTTTATCATTGCCTAGATAACAGCTCTCCAGTGACTTCTTATTTTATCAAGAACAAAATCCAAATTTTTCATCATTATCTAAAAGGGCCTATATGACATATGCTTTGGCTACCTTTGTTAAGATTTTCTTCCTGTTCATTATACTTCAGTCAATCTGGTCTCCTTGACACCACTGCTTAAAAATATGTGATAAACAGGGTCTGAGAAGTTGAATAATGTACAAGTTAAATCAATTTTTAGTAGTAAAGCCTGGGTCTCCAACCATATATCATGCAACCCACCAGGATGTAATGTGATACTAGGAGTGGGTTGAGGACTTTAATTGAATTGCAGAAACAGAAAGTGTGTGCTTTTATGAAGGTTAAATATGGTGGGGTCCCATAGAGTTGAAGGAAAAGCAGAATGGTAAATATAGATGTATACCAGTGGCCAAGGTTTTACAACCAGAGCCCAGCAAAGTGTTGTTGATGAAAGAATGTAGAGAGAAACATGGTAGCTCATCGTATATAAGAGTAATTAAAATGAAAATGAATTAAGTTTGTCAAGGGAGAGGATAGAGGCAGAAATAAATTTGAGTCAAAGTTATGCCTTAGGCTCAGGGCTTCTGTTTGTCTCTGGCAGAAAAAATAAAAAAAATTATGCCTTAGGAACCCAAATCTAAATGGCAGCTTGATTTTTTATTTATTACAAGCATTTGAATAGCAAGGTCTTAACTTGCTTCTGGTCACAATGACAGATTTGAAAGGATTTGATAACTTTCTTCATCAAACCTTTAGGTAAGTATGTGCAATTTTAAAAAGTCCTGCAAATAAGTCTGGTATGACCTCTAATCAGACGTGTCTCCTTATCATCATCATTTTCTCTTCTCTCTTATTTCCCTGTCCATTGAGAATCACTGATTTATAACATACGAAACAAAAACACACCTAAAAATTTTTTTTCAAACTACACAGACAAAAATACAGGTTAACAATTTGCAAAAAAAAAATGGTAGTAGATATAGAGACACAGCATAAAAATAAATATATATTTAAATGAAAAGCTGGCTCATAGATAACATTCTCATCACTGTACAGATAATATAAATTACTGGTAAATGCATGTCTCAAGGGATGTGCTTCTAAAAAAGAGTTGGGATAAAGATTTTTGAAATTATAAACAGTTTTAAAAGATGAAATGCTATTTCATTTTAGTTACTTTTTAATCTTAAAATATTGAGAAAAACACCTTAAAAGTTGAAAACATAAAGACACACGTTAGTATGGATATCTAGGTTTTTCTTACACTTCCACACACAAAAAAAGGCTTACATTTTTATTAAACTTCCAACAAACTTCTAAATGAGAAAGAACACAGTTGGTAGAGGAAGGTATACTTAATTTTCAAGACAGTGTTTACAACGTAGTTTCCAAGGAACTTAATTTTTCTGTGTCTCTATTTCCCTAATAACCTACCTCACAGCTTTATTGAGAAAACATGTCCATTGAGTAATATGTATCCACCATGGAAATCCTGGAAGCAAGAGCCAGAACAGACAGTGTTGTTACAATCTTCACTATCGTCGTGTCCTCCTTTGCATAGTCACAGCTTCCATTTATTAAATACTTCTTCATTGTTAAATTTATTGGCATGACATCGATTAGTAAAAATTACATAGGTTCAGGTGCATAATTCTACATCACATCTTCTATGTAATGTTATGTGTTCATCACCCAGAGTCAGTGTTCTTTCCCTCACCATATATTTTTGTCCCTGTCCCTTTTCTCCCACCCGCCTTCCCCCTTCCCCTCAGATAACTACTAAATTATTGACTGTGTCCATGAGTTTTGTTTCTTTGTTATTTTTTATTTTATGTTCCATGTATGAGTGGAATCATGTAGTTCTTGGTTTTTTTCTGTCTGGCTTATTTCACTTAGCATGATGATCTGCCCATTTTTTAATTGAGTTTTTGTTTGTTTTTCTATTTCGATTGTTCATTTATTCTGTTCTTTAGATTCCATATATAAATGAGATCATATGGTATTTGTCTTTCTCAGTTTGATTAATTTCACTTAGAATTTATTAAATATTTTATTAAGACCTATCATGGCTCTAAACAGTCTGCATAAATATTTTGTGTATTCTTTAAAACCACTCTATGTAAAATGCATTAATATCCCTATTTTACAAATAAACTGATGATTGGAGACTTTAGGCAAATTACCTAAGGTAACACAACCAATAACATTTTTAATAAATACTTCCCTAGTTCATTTCTTGATATGAAAATTGTTTTTAAATTATGGTACCTGAAGTAATACTCTGGAATGCCATGTCACAAAAAACAAAAACAAAAAAAACCTTTAAATCATAAAGTGAATGTATTGCAGGTATACTCTTTATCTTCTTTATAAAATTATCATTCTCTAGCTAAAGAATAAACTTTTATCTCACCTCTCAGATTAAGGACAAGTTCAGATTTCTATTTTTCCTAAAATATATTTATTAATTTTATATATCATATTCCATATTTATCACTCAAATTTCATGATTATGTATTCATCTAAATGTTGAAAATATATCATAACAAGATAAATATTTCTGAAGCTCTAATCATAAAACAGTATACAATTTAATAGGAAGGATACTTTTAATTTTTCAACATTATCTTAATTTGCATAAAATTCATGAAATCGCTTCCAGGGAACACTGCCTTTAAATTCACAAGTTGTTAAATCATACTTCCCAGTAGAGAATAATTATCTTTGTAGTTTTTATTATGGTGTATCTGCCTTGGACAAAAGAAGAAAATTTCTGTGACTGACTTAGCAGCAATTAATAAGTCATTCGGAAGTCACATTCATCATTGTCAGTAAAGAAGAAGCTGGGAGGAATTGCCTGAACTGTATTTAGCATCTCTGAGAGCTGCAAAGTCCACCCCAGTCCTCCTTCTCACATTTCCCTTCTAGGTAAAAGCCAGAAAGCTGTGTAGCCAAGCAGCAGTGCAGGAAGTAAGGTCTGCTTTCACCACCCTTCTTCGCTTCCTCACACACCACTTTTCCATGACTCTAGGTAGCCAGTTCTGAATTATCACATGCTCTTTAAAGAGGTTTGATTATACCTCTTGTCTTTCTTCACAGACAATGTTACCACCTGAATTTATAATTCTTATTACTTTATTTGTTGTCTATCTCTACAGATTAAATTGGTGGGTCTCTGAGATCAGAGATGTTATCCTTGCTGTTCACTGCTATACTCTTTGTGAGTAGAGGAGTTCCTTATTCACACACACTAGGCAATAAACTTTAATAAATTAATAACAAACAGCTTCTTGAAAAAAATGTCTTCGATATTTCATTGTGCACTAAAAAAAATCAACAGAATACTGGCTACCACGTGATACATCTCCAGATAGGAATAACCTCATTGTCTCCCAGATGAAAAAGTTACTTTTAGTTTGAAGGATTAAAAAAAAGTGGTATTTGTATAAGAGAGTGAATGCACATGGCACAAGTAAAATTAAAATTGTTTCATAAAAGTGAGTTTAGATATATTCTTTGTGGGCCTCAAGCAGAGAACTTTGAGTAAAATTTATAGCAAGATCATTTTTCACTTACTATAAAAACAAAAAATAAAATTCTCCTTGAGAAAGAATTAAAAATAGCCCCAATGCTTAGAATTCAAGTAGGGCCTGAATACAGGTCTCTTGTACCATTAGAGTTAGTTATGAATGACATTGTCAGGGATTGGAACAACTTTTTCTAGAATGGGCCACACATGCCATTATGGAAAGTGTATGAACAGAAGATTTATGCAGGTATTTTAGAGAGAATAAAACACTGAATAAGAGATTAGACAACATTACTTAAAAAAAACTTCAATTGTACTTAAAGGACAGAATATTTATCTTTGAATAAAAAATACAAATGATATAAGTAATAGAAAAGCTAGGAAAAATTGCCAGGAAAGAGGTTACTAAAACAATTTAATAAAAATACTGATTATAAAATATTTTCAAATATATGAAATATGTATGCTTCATACGTGTGCTAATAAAATATGATTCTTCAATGAGAAATAACTGAAAGCTGAAATGGGACATCATAAAAGTATTAAGTAATGGAAAATATGAATAAGATAAATTTTAGTTTACTCATTATTGGTCAAACAATATAACAGGAAAATTATTAAACAATAACGGCATTTTATATGGTAGGTAGCTAAAATATTTTTACTGTTATCTCTCCACTGTTAGTACAGATTTAACATAACTTGGGTCAGGGATTTTCACCAATTAATTAACTTATATAAACTTAGCCATTAAAATGAACTAAGATTATTTTGTATGATAACCATTTTAATTATTAGAAATTCCATATTTTGGGGTGCTTACTTGGGCAGATTTACAAAGCATGATTTGAAGGTTTATTCTGTATTGCAATAAAACCTACTTAAAATATTCTTTGTGCTGACAGATTCTTCCAAAATAAAGCCATTGCTATCTATGCACCTGAAAGTGCACAGTTGTTTTTTTTCATCTTACTTTACCCAGAAGCACTGTCCTGTAAATATACAAATAAAATGTAATACATGTAGATAATTTTTAAAATTTTCATTCACAACATATTTATTATATTGCCTAAATCTTTTCTGGGCACATTGGAGACATGATGTACATATATACTCCTATATACTTGTGTATATATTTATACGTATGATATGTACATATTTAAACATTTATATGTACATGTATATATTTATATATTTATACATAAAATTACACTGGATTTTAATACAGTTAGTCTAATGTTTTACTTACTTAAGGAAGCCCTCTGGCAGGCAAATCTTTACCAAGCAGTTCTTATTGCGCACTGACTGTGCTGGGCTGTGGGAATGAACAAAACAGACACGTTGTCTGCTTTCATAGGCTTTCCAATCTAATGGAAGTGATTAGTTGATTACAGGGACAGCCAGTGACTAGCAGTATAAAGAAAATAACTTTGAATTCAAGAAGAATTATATGAGAAGCTCAAATTACTCATTGAAAGAAAAAAATCACAATAATTTAAGGTTTTACATAATTTTCTTAGAGCGTTTGATTTCCCAAGTCCCTTGTAATGTTTAAGTGTTCCATTAAAATCAAGCTATGTTAAGATTCTTATATGCTACTACAAGACTACATTTCCAGGGCTTTTTCTTGGCATTTCCTAGACTTATTCCTAAAACTGTGGGCTTGCTGCCATAAAATTTATGGCACAGACTAGAGCAAACTGACATGAAGAAGAACAAAACTGATTGAATTTGGAAGACTCAAAAAAGAAGCCAATTTGTTTCAAGTTCGTAATTATTTTCTTATCCATAAGTAATGTTGTCTGCCCCCTTATTTAAATAAATACTCTACTGATATTATGTGAAAGTGCACTTGAATTTTCTACAGACTTTTGTACTATATATCCCTTCCTGGAATCATGTGATTGCATCCAAATGACCGTAGTTGCTCTACCGTCACTAGAAAACAAAAATAGGTACAAATATAAGGCATTTTCACATTTTAAATTAGGCAAGATACCTGGATACACTTTCTAAGCTAATATAAAAGAAGATGGAAGGGAAGAAAGAAGAGAGAGAGGGAGGATATAAAAAGAATTAGATAGATAGATAGATAGATAGATAGATAGATAGATAGATAGATGAAGGAAGGCAGGCAGGCAGGCAGGCATGCAGGCTGGCAGCCAGGCAGGCAAACGGAGGTTAGGGAAGAAATCTTTGTTTCTAAATCGATCTAGTATTCAGTCCAGTTCATTTTGGGGAGAGTTGGAGGAAAATAAACATTGCCTACTCTAGCTAATTAAGCAAAACTTCCTGCCCCCAAAATGCAGAGGAACGAAGAAGGAATAAGCTTCCAGACCCTGAAAGCTTTGTTCATCCATTATACCAACAGTACAGTAAAATTCTTCGAGATCTTTTGTCTGGTAACGTTTGTCCTTTCAACCTGTGAGAAGCTGGAGATGTGCAACGCAACCACAATGCTAAATGTGAACTGTACACTGGGAATCAATTTGTTTGCATGACTCTATCCAACTACATTAGTGAAGTATTTAGGTAGATCAAGTGCAAAAACCTTTTGTAAATACTAATTAAGATTTAAATGTTCTTACAAAACATAGAAAATGTGCTTGAAAGTGGGGATTCGATTCCTATTTAAAAATTTAGAAAAAATACCGCATCTCAGCAAAGGTGAAAATATGTTTTAAGATTTAAATTTGGATTAAAAGAGGAAATATGGTTTGTGTGTGTGTAAGACATTTTATTTCTTCTTCTCCCCCCGCTTTTAAATATGATTGTGTTTAACAGTCCTGATCCACAACACTTGCCAGGTTCTTTGTTAGGTGATTGAAATAAAAATTTTTTAAAAAATTAGACAAGTTTCCTGATACCAGGGAGCACTTAAGTTCCATCTTGTATTCAGCTTTACTGTTTTTGAATCATCTTTTAGACCGATGTTTCTTTCTTACTTACCGGGCATCCACTTTTCATAGCACATGTCTAGCTATATTATCACATAATGAGTTTTTGCTTATTGCTAGTGCTGAAATCTCATCCCATATTCTTCAGGCCTCTAGTTACTACTGTTGCTAATTATTCTCAAAGTTAGAAGATGCTGTGCAGCTAAATATACCTCATCTTTCTAACAGTATTTATTTAACTGAAATGTAATCTGTTTCTTTTTATTACTGTTGAGTGAAAATAAATCTTCCTCTCCCTTTTTCTCCCCTTCCCTAGAAGGTTTAACTCATATATGTGCTATGTGTTTTGCATTCTGTGCACACTTGGTACCAGAATAATTCAGTTTTTATATTTCCTTTGAGATTCGGCCCTCCCATCCCCTCCCCTACTCTTCTCTTTTTTTCATAAAGACTATACTCATATTCTTCTGTGAAGTTGAAAATGTACCCCAAGCCACTAGTTAGGAACGATGCAGTAATAAAAATTTAACAAACAACTTGACCACAGACTCTACTTACATAATATATTTAGATCCAAGAAGTCATTGTTAGAGAATCGCTAAATTATGGCAACCTTCCCTAGTGTACTAATACAATCCTTCCCCTCAGATACCCAGTATTCCTGCCTAGAAAAACAAACTTGTTGAAGTGAGGAGGGAATTAAACAAACTAATAAATCCAGCAAATTTTCTTCAATAATTATTTCCTTCATTCTGTAGTTTGCAAAGGAAATGTCAGGAAATGGGAGAAAGCAAATGACAAAAGTGAATTAGTTTTAGATAGTGGCATTAAATGTAATCTAAATTACAAATAATCCACTTATAAAAAATTCTCTATTCACAGCTACATTATTATACACTTCACATTGCTTTTGTAGCTAATATACGTATTTGCCCTTATTAACATCCAGAGGGAGAAGAGCACAGTCAAGGAAACCTTCCTAACAAAATACATTGAGTCAAGATAAATGAGCCCTAGGAAGAGTTAAGTTTCAATTTGTGAGCAGACTTAAGAGAAATTCATGAATATTGTTACTCTTCATTAGCTAATGTAGGACTTTGAAGTCAAATCCAGTATTATTTCTTTAGGCACTTTAGGAGTTGATGTGAATTTTCAAGTTTTTAATCTTAGAAGAGTAATATTTACAAGATTTTTTAATCTTAACATGAGAATAAAGTGAATTTTTCTCTTTTAATACTATGGAAATTAATATTTGATAACTGATATTAAATTAATTCAAAATATATTCAAAGTTCTAAAGGCTATTTTAATTCTCATTTCAACATGCATTTATTGAGCATATATGTTCTGTTTAGGCTTATGATAGATGCTGAGCATGAAAAAAATAAATAAAATGTGATTGAAGCTCAAAATATAGTCATTATTTACATAATTTGGCACCCTTACAGTGAATTGCAATAGTATGTTATGATATAAATTAAATTTTTATGTAAATTACATTCCTTCAATAGTGTTTGGTACCTTAATATTCAAGTTGCAGAATATATACATGCATACACACATACATGTATATATACATACATATATATATATATATAAAACATATGAGTCAGAAATGGGCATGTTTTGCATATATACAAGGGCTGGCTGGCAAATCTCCAGTCATAAATGCCTCTGTTTTTGATGTTTGATGGCTGGATACTTCCTAAACAGCCCTTGTATATATAAAAAGAAAAATTACTTCATTTGTCATTAAAGATTTTATCTTGAAAACCTATAGAAAACCATAAAATTCAGTGTAAGTTTTATCAAACTAATCAATCAACCTAGGATTAGCCTTGGAGATTAAAATGGAGTCAGTATGATTGAAATACTGGAAATATGTTCATGAATTAATACTGTTTCTTTAATAGAATTTAATGGTATTAATCTCATTTTCATTGGTTATGTAATTAAAAATAAATGTTATAATTAATTAGTTAATTTAAGAGAGTTCTCCCTGGTCAGTTTTAAAGTCTGCACAGATTCTGGGACACAATTAAACAAAGTCAGTAATGGAACTTGGTCAAATTTAGAAATATACTGCAGTTACAGAAAATTCCTTTAGAAGGAATCAAAAACTACTCTTTACCCCTATGGGGGTTATCTGGGAATAAAAAATAAAAAAAAAGCAAAAGCTACTCTTTACTGTCTATATTAATCCTAATGAGTTTTCTATATGCAAAATGAAGCAGAGAATATATCTTGGGAAAAACACAATTTTATTACCTTTTGCTGTTTATTGGTGTCACTTTTTCACCTGTATTTTCATGTTTCTCTAAAACAGATTACATTATTTATTCATGTTTATTATTTCATAGTTAAATATGAAAAGTAAATTTGTTTACTATATCAAATTGTTTTGTACATACTTTATATGTTAATCAAAATAATAGGTGCAGCTTATGAAATTGTTTATTTGCTATTACCACTGCTATTTATGATACTAACTCAATGTCTTCTTTTTATTTTCTTTCTGCTGAATTTTGCTCAATTGGTTCCTACTTTTCTGTAAGGGTAATAAATGTTCACATCCCACTTTTTAAATATTGCTCCTTTAGGCACAGGTTATAATACATGCTATATTATATAATATATGCTCTATTATCAGTTCTATTTAAATGTTAAACTATCATGGTGAAAAATGGTTTACATGTAAGGCACATATTAAAATTGTGACACAATGTTATAGCCAGAGTAAAAAGTTATTTGAAGCAGAATTTCACATTATTTGGATCAGAATATTGATTTTCCTGAAATTGGAGAAGTGATTATCTATGAAATATGATTTTCTATGTGATGGTAGTTTTGAAATGTGAACATTTACTATAAAGGCAAACAAGATGAGGTACCCATCGTGATGTTTCTTGCTTATTTTAGTCATATTTCTTGCCTATACAAGTATAGTACATTTCAGGCATAGTCCCAGATTGCAAACAAAGAAAATGGTAGTTTGCATGGAGATTACTCTCTATCTTAATCCATTCTGGATGCTATAATATAAACTATAAACTATAAAACTATAAATCACAGAAATGTATTGCTTCCAGTTCTGGACACTAGATGTCCAAGATTAAGGCACTAACATAGTCATCTTCTGGTGAGGACCAGATTCATAGCTGGCGTCATCTCACTACGTCCTCACATGGTGGAAGATGCAAGGCATCCCTCTGGAGACTTTTCTATAAAGACACTCATCCCATTGATTCCATTGATGAGGGTTCTGCTCTCATGACTTCTGTACCTTCCCAAAATTTCATTTGCTAACACCATCACCTACTGGGAGGTCACAAACATTCAGACAATAACACCCTCTAATGAAAGAAGAGGGGAAATGCACAGGTAAAATAAATTCTAAAATAGGAGACTAGAGACTGGCTATTTTAATTGAGTCATCAAGAAGTCCTGTCTGAAGGGATAGTAGGAAAAGCATAGCATAAGGAGCTACATTCTTAAGGAGACAGGTGCTGTCTATACTATGAAATAATTTATAGCTTTCTATAATTTTAAAATGTCATTTCTGTATTGAAATTTATAAATAGAGTCATATTTCTAGTGCTCCTGGGGGAACCCAGCAGTAAAGAGCTTTTAAATCCATTTAGAATGCAGAGATTTCTTCAGTAAGATAAAAAGATTAACCACCAAATTCCAACTCTGTACTTACCATCTCTATTTCAATCTCAAATTTAACATGTGAAAAGCCAAATTCTTGATATCTTCCTTAAAACATGGATTTCCTGCAGCATCTCCTATCTCAGCAATGGCAACTCCATTCATCCTTTCAATCTCTCAGGCCAGTCTCCTTGGCATCACCCTTGACTGCTCTCTTTCTCTCCATATCTAATCTATTAGCCAATTAGCTGCAAGGGCTTTACCTTAAAATATAGTCAAGATCTGACCACATCTCTTAATTTCTACCACGACCTCTCTGGTTCAAGGAACCATCATCCCTACCTAATTTATCCAGTAGTCTCTTAACTGTTCTCCCTGCTTCTGGCCTTGGATTCTCTGCAGTTTACTCCCATAACTGTCACCAAATGATCTTCTAAAAAATATAAATAAAAGGAAGAAAGAAAGAGAGAGACAGAGGGAAAGAAAGAAAGAAATACATGTGAGATCTTGCCTTTTATTTGTGCAAACCCTCTAATTACTTCTCTCACTGAGAGTAAATGTAAAAAGCTTTCAAGGACCTACCTATAGGCCACTAAATATGTGGTTCTCCTGTCACCTGTCTGACCTCACCTCAGACAGCCTCCCTGTTGGTTCTACTCTAGCCACACTCTCCTATTTGTTTTTCTTGGAAAACTCTAATCACCCATTTATTTGCCTCATGGTCTTTGCTTTGTATTTCTTCTGAAAAGCTCCTTCTTCAAAAAACTACATGACTCCTCTCCTCCTTCAAGTCTTCACTTAAAAGTCCATTTTCTACCAAATATTGCAGTTTCTTTACCAAGAGTTAGCCAAATCAAGGTTAAAGTCTCACTCAGTCCTTCAAATTTCCAAGTCAGCCCAAGATTTCTCACACCAGTTGCAACTTCGGGGTCTCCAGGATCCCTCTCGTTTCAGACAAAGGAGCTAATAAATTTGAGGTCCCTGTGGACTCCCTCAGATTTGATAATTTGTTAGAATCATTCACAGAACTCAGAAAAGTGCTATTATTATAATTAAAGTTTTAATGTAACAAAAGGGAAAAGATGCATAGAACGGAATCTGGTACTGACAGGATTCCAAAGACAGAGCTTCTGTGTCCTCAGAGATGTATCACTTTATCGCATTAAACCCTTTTCCTGTTTGCCCTGAGAACACTCCTTAGCAGCATTTGTGGCTACAGAGTTCACTCCAAGATAACTAGCAGATGGCAGTCCTAACTTTACCCCCTGAAATTATTGAACACTGATTATATACATTTTTGTTACATTAATATTAGAGGCAAGTTCTGTTTAGAAATAACTCCAAGAACAGTTTTTGTATTTTATTTTCACATTGAAAACCAGTCAGATTTGCTTCACCCTCAAAGAGCATGTTTTTGTAAAATTAAATGAATGTGGTAGCGAGCTGCACTTTTTTTTTCTAAAGGGTAAAAGTTAACTGTGGTAATGTGCACATGAAGTATTGCCAACCCAGGAAGCTCACCTGAACCTGAGGTCCAGAGTTTCATTGGGGTTTCATTATATAGGCATGAGTGATTGAATTATTGGGTATGTGGTTGAAGTCTATCTCCAACCCTCTCCTTTTCCTCCAGATCAGGCTGATATTGCATGATTCAAATTCCCAACACTCTTTTTTTTTTTAATTCATTTTTTATTGTTAAACTTTTTGGGGTGACATCTGTTAGCAAGAATTACATAGGTTACAAGTATACAATTCTACAGTGCATTGTCAACTTGTTGTATAATAAGTTCACCACCTAATGTGACTTCTCTTTCCATCACCTTATATTTAGCTTCCCCCGCCTCTCCCACCCCTCCCCCACCCCTCCCCCACCCTCTTAATCACATGATTGGTCTTTCAGTCTAGCCAGTTCCTTTCCAAAGATTATAAACATGAGTAGCCCTAATCTGAATCATGTCATTAGCAAAAGCCATGAGGTGCTCATCATGAGTCACCTTGTTAGCATAAACCATCAGTTATGGTGAGAAATTCCAGATTTAGATGTTACCCTCTCATCACTGCGCCTCCCCAGTGACACTTACTGGTTATTTTCTATTACATCTACTCTCCATTTTATTATCTCCAGCAGCTATTATACTAACGTTTATTTATCTTGTTTCTTTTCTATCTTCCTCAAAGAACGAAAACTATAACTGATGGTAATTTCTGCCTATTTTTTTTCCTTGATTCTTCTGTGACTTAAATGTCTGACATAGTATGCACTGAAATAATATTGGTTGAATGAATAAATGAATGATCTAAATTCAGATACTCTTATAGTCCCTCTACTTTTTAAATTAAAATACAATTTGATTTAAGTGTGATATTACATGGCATATGCATCCCTGAATATTTGCATATTTAAGAAATTATCTAATATAAGCTGTTACTCCTTAGCCCTCTTATGACAGTGGAATATTTCAGGTGGCCTTTCAACTTACACTACCTATCAAAGCTTCATTATACCAGATGGTAAAGTAAACAAATATATTCACTTTAAAATCACTGTATAGCTTAGTTAGGCATCATAGTCTCCAAATTCTTAGTAAAAAAATCATAATTTCAGTTTAGGTTTGATAGGCAATATTGGAATTTATAACCCCAAGAAAACTTGATAAATGGAGCTGAATGCATACTATGTCTTCATATCAGGCATCCTAAGTCAATTAATATAATTTTTTAAAAATCTATTTATGAAATGAATTGTGAAATCTCAGCTCAATTATCAATGACAACCAGATCATTTCCTGAAACACAGATGTAAGGTAGGTAATCTGATTATTTCTGTTATTGTTGTTAAATACACTGTTCTAAAATTTTCAAACCTACATGAGAAGAACAGTATAACAGATGATCTTTAGGCCACTTTTGTATACCACAAAGTAAAGAAAGAATCTGATAGCACTCGTAAAATTAAAGCAGAAGTTACTCTATTTCATAGAAGATTTTAGATATTAGCACTTTGAAATCTTTATTTTGGGACAAGAACAGAAATATTTTTGAAAAATAACAGTCAAGATGTTTAAATGTAGCTTATAATTTTGAGATTAAAATTATATAGTGTTTCATAACTGTGTATCTGAAAAATATGTTGTATTTCACAAAGTTTTTAATTGATACAGATAGCAAGAGGATTATATCTCCTATAAAGCTTTAAAGTCTTTGGAGATTTCTTCAAATTAAAGAGTAAAATTCTCCATTACTTCAATAGTTATTTCAATAACTTTTTGGAAACTGTAGTTGCATCCATAGGCATAGGAATTTATTATGTGTGAATTGTAATTCGGAATGTCAGGAATTATTTTACAGGACAAAGTTTGTTAAATGAACACTGGCAGTGCCATTAGTCTTTCACTTTTGAACTCAGGTACAAGTCAGGTCTGTTTAAGTTACCATTTGCAGAACCGAGAAATTAATGTGCAGTGATAATAGTGCCATAAGTTAATTAGAGTGGAATTAGAAGTAAAGTGGGCAATTTAGGAACATAAGAATTGCTGTACCGAATCAGACCAATGGCTTTCTTGCTTTAATATCCAGCCTCCAGCAGCTGTACTTGTTAGTTTCTAAAGGTTTAAAGGAAAAGGAAAAAGACTCCATAATTCACCTAGACAAGTGTGCCATCTGTGATCTGGAGAAATTTTCTTCATGACCTCTCTCAAATAATACCCTAAAGCAGGAGTTTTCAATCCTGTTATGATATGGGGTTAGCTTGAATAGCTTTGGTTATTAATAATTCTTACTATATCATTCCATTTCTACATAAAACTAACTAGTCCATCAAGAAGCTATTTATTATTAAAGCTCCTGAACTCACGGTTGAATATGTCTGATTCTATGACAAAATAGAATTTATGGTGCTTATTTGATACAAGTTCTTGATAACATAATCTTCCTCTAGACAATCATGCTGAACGAATGCCTGCTTCTCTTTCGAAAATCTACTGGGTTCACAGGACTTGCAGGCAGGGGAGAGAAAATCTTGTATCTGCTACCAGCACTCAAAACTTTATATCTATTAATAACCTACAGAATATATTGAATGATGAAGAATTTTGAGTACTAAACCTTTAGGAAAGTTTGGAGTTTCTTTTATATGATTTTGCTTAAGGCAGAATGAATTGAAGAAAAAAGGAATGATTTACTGATCTTTATCACTTGAATCTTAATGATGAAAGTATCTGTGACTACTTTATAGGTTTCTTGATTATGCTAAATACCACCCCTAGGTCAATAATTTTAAAATGTTATGTTCATAGTAAGCCATTTAGTCAAAAACCTTTCAAGAATGGTAAATGCCTGCAAGCTCAAGTCTACATCTATGCCATTTTTCCAGGCTGTCAGGTCCTAATATGATAACACTGATGTCCTAAAGCTAAAGCTACAACTCTAATAGGATTTTCTCCATTCTAGGATCCAAGAAGACTCATTTTTTTCATTATTTCAACTAAGATGAACACTCATTATTTGTGCCTTTGTTAATTCTGCTTCCTCTCTTTAGCTTTCCCAACTTTCCTTTCTGGTTCATTTCCTTATTTCCTTTCCTTCTGTTAGAATTTCATTCCTTCAGGTAATTTCCTTTCAAACATGCAGTAATTGTTCCCTCTTCTGACAGTTTATGTCCCTCTGTTTACGTTTGATTTAGGCTATCATATATTGTTGGCTATTTGTTTTCATGGATTTTCTCATTTGTAAATTCCCTGAAGGAAGCTATGTAACTATGTTTTCCATATTTATTTGTATTTCTAGAGCCTAGAGCAATGACCGACTCATAATTATAGCTTAAAATATATTAAAGGAAAATCTATACAATCTCCAGTGACTGACTATTTGGAACCACTTTCAAAATGTTCACTCTTTGAGTTTCTGTTTGTTGACCTACGTAATGATATATTATTGAGTGCTACAAAGGTGTAAACAAATCCAAAACTATAAATTTCTAAAGATAAAAAAGAGTTAAGCATTATTGATTTAAAAATCACAATGAAGGATAAAAGAAATATCAACACAAATAGAGAATATGAGGGTTCTGAATAAATTTGGGCACATAATGTCAAGGAATTAAGGAATTTCAAGCAGAAGTAAGAGCTGGACAAAAGCAAGGAAGTGAAACAAAGGAGAAGATCACTAATGATCTATCACCAATCCCTGTTGGTTGGCTCATGAAGAAAATACCTGAAAAGAAGCTTAGAAATGTGGGTAACATCATATTTATTAACCTTTACCTGAACTCACTGGGGAATTATGGAAAGGTTTTTAAGCAGTGAACAGATCTACAAAAATATAAGATAAGGCTCTTAAAGTAATAAGGTTATTACGTAATAAGGAAATACATAATCCAAGCTGTTCAACCTGCTGCCCATGGGCCACATGTGACCCAGGATGTCTTTGAATGGGGCCCAACATAAATTTGTAAATTTTCTTAAAACATTACGAATATTACACATGGACCTTTTTTTAGGCCATCGGCTATCATTAGTGTGAGTGTATTTTATGTGTGGCCCAAGACAATTCTTCTTCCATTGTGGCCCGGGGAAGCCCAAAGGTTGGACACCCTGGTAATCAGTCCCACACTCAGAAAGTAATCACAAATAGAATGAAATAGATGCAAGAGATATTAAGTATATGGCATTAATGTTCCTTGTAAAAAGATAAGGAAAAAAAGATGAGGCAAAAAAATTCCTTTTTGAGTATGTTTAAAAATAAAATATTAGCATGATTTAAACAGAAAATACTTTTCCCCCCCTGTATACGAAGCAGAAATGCGTGTAAAAAGTTCTTCAACTTTTACTTCCTACAATTTAAACTCACATATGCTTTAAGGTACTGAGAACATTCAACTAGTTTATTTAAGTTTCACATCATCAAAACAAATATAGGGGAGTTTCCTGGTGGTGTAGTGGCTTAAGGCTTTGGCACTGGCACTGTCAGCGCTGCATCCTGGGTTCAATTCCCAGTCAGGGAGCTACCCACATACCAAAAAGAAAAAAAAAACAAAAACAAAAACAAAAAAAAAACAAAAAAAACAAATCTACAACTTTATTTCTCACTTTTTAAAAAGCTCATGGCTTTTGAGAACACTATTATTTTTATCTAAATAATGATTTAAGTGGAATTATAATTTCTTCCTTTAATTTTTTTAGAAATCCAAATGGGACCCAGAATAATAATACAAGATGGCCCATCTTCAAAAGCACTGAACAAAAATATTTAACCTTGAATACAGAGTCACCAAAGGTATACACTAAACTACGTGCTCAACAATGCCGATTCTGGACATTATTTTTTCCTAAAATCTTGGAAATGACAGGTGTGTATTTTTAGTATATGGTTAAATAATTGGTTGTGGATTATGCAAATGGGGGATAAGGTAGACAATCCTAGGCACAATGATGGTGTTAATCTGTGACTTTACAATTGATTTCAATTAACAACTTTCTTTTGGAAAGTTTGGATATATTTTGAGGACTTAACTATATAAGCAGCAATTTAGTAGTTAAATAAAGAAAAATAAAAATGAAAGTTTCCCTGAAGAACATAAAACTTAGTAGTGGAACTAAAATAGGGTACTACTTGTTATTCAGCCAATATTTCTAGAGTTAATTAATAGATAATGAATAAATAATTATAAAAAATAAATAATTTATACAAGTAAAAATAGAACGAATAAGATAGAACTAAATACAACTTATACTCAAAAAGAGGTAAAAACAAGTTCATTGATAAATAGAACCTTTGATTTATAAAGGGGAAATAAATTCTAAAATTTACATGTTTAAAAACACGACCCAAATATTTCTAAATTTCCTGAAATGGGAGATACTTACCTAAGTACATGTCCAAATACTACACAATACAATAAATGGATAGCATTTTAGTTAACTAATCTTTGCAAAGTGATTACCTAGACATATAAGTAAATACTTGAAAAATCAATTCAGATGATCATATTTTAAAATTCTTTAGTAAAAATCATTTAATTCAACTTGACCAATCAACTTGAGTGATTACATCTTTTGTGAGAGAAATGACATACATATCCAATTCAGTGCATGGTTTTAAAATGCCCAGCCATTTACAACCCATGTAGTTCTTCTATTTTCTACCATACTTTTTTCAAATAAAAGTAATTGACTTTCAATTATCAGGCATAGTGCTGGCCAGTTTCTTTATACCATTCTGTTTATCATAACACTATAATTTTTAGACTATATGAAGATACCACAATATGGTAGATTTTTTCAGTTTCTTATTTAGAGAACGAAGAGGTTAATTTCAGGCAAATATGGGCATCTCAAAACTTAGATTATTTAACATGCCTTTTCGTTATCACACATTACTCACCAAAATTATAATTTTGTACTCCATCTGTTTGGGAAATGTTTTTTATATACCAGTGCTGTGTGTATTACCAAATGTTCTGTGACATAATATATAACCAGAGATGGGCTTCTGCATCCTTTGGCAGAGCTACAGTGCTGCCCTTGTGTCCTCCGGGTATGAATAACAATGAGGTAACCCGTTTAATCTGCCAAGACACCAGAAGAGATACCATTTAACACATGGCAGGCTACACATTCTTAATCTCTACTTAAAATATTTTTAAATGAGAGGGTCATAATTTGAGAAAAAATAAGAGGGGGAGTTGGGGAAATCATAAGTGACTAATTTATTAGAAGCCAAACTGAGCTGTTCCAGTTAACGCACATAAGGTCTATTGCAATTTATTTGTTGATGAAATAAAATTTGACTATTAGCAATTTCTGAAGATGTATTTCAAAATATTTACCTCTAAATACTCAACTGCCATAATGCAGGTATAGTAAACAAACTCCAAATTTTTTGGCTAGCTGCTGCTTCTTCTTCTTCAGTGCTGAACAGCTTTCTAGTTTGAGCAACACTGCATGGAAATATCACATCTGCTCTGGGATAGGACCATGTGTCTTCAAATCATAATTTAATATTTTAGCATTATTTTTCCCAGATAATTCCTCCAAAAAGTTAGATTAAATACTTGCATTATATAAAATTTAAAGTAAATGTATATGATTTTATATTAACAATGTATTCATTAATAATAAAAAATTACATTTAAATAAAACCAATTTGCAATTGCATGTTTTTAAGCTTTAGAAAAAATAAATAGCATAAGGGTTTAGAGAGGTTGAGAGCACATTTCCTCACTATACTTTACATTTTTCAATATGTAAAACTTCAAACATTCCCATTTTTAATGTTTTGAAACCTGAGGTCATTCAGATAACCTGGATGGAAGTTTTTATGAAAATATTATTTTTCAAAAGTGCAACTCTGCAAGTAAACGAAAATTCCAAAGAATAACTACGGACTGGATTGCTTAAAAGGAGAAATGTAATGCTGACCTCATTCAAGATGGATGACTAGTAAGTGTTATAAGTACCACTTACTTGAGAAGTAGTTTACATTTGAGCAATAAATCTTCTCAAATATAATTATCCCTAAGACTTGTTTAAACACATGAGTTTTAGCACTTAACTTTCAACCATACTATAGCTCATGCCTATGCTGTTAAGGCATGCACCGCAAGAAATAAAATGTACAATATTTGTTTCAAATGGTACCCAATTCAGAGTTTTCACTAAGAATGTTACTCTACAATATCTCAGAATTATTTTAAAAGAAAAAAAATAAATAAGTGACCCAGTCAATGTCAATAAGATACCAATATTTTTCATTAAATGTGGAAGAGTAAATTTATTTAAAGGAAAAGAAAATCTTTGACCGTCACACATTCCCCCACAAGAACAAGCATTAGATCCATTCTTTGGCCTTTGAATAAATCATAAAACATTGTAACTTGCCAAAATCAAAGAGGACCTTACATAAATTTAACAGCTGAGATATCACTTGGATCGGTCACTTTGAAGAATTATTTACTGCTATTTGTTAATCAGTTAGCAAGACTGAAAAACAACAGTAGAAGTGGAAAGTTGGTTTAGAGAGAAAAATCAAACTGTTTTTGCTACTTTTTCGTAGTCTGAAAATTTCATCCCTCATTAAAAACAAAACAAAACAATGTTTTTGTAATATGACAACTGAATGAAATTACTTTTATGTCACTTTAAAAGTACACAAAATCTTCACAAAGCCTATCATGAGTTTATAATTGTTCATTGTACTATCATATTCACATTCAAAATTATAATAGGACAACTAATGTATTGAGATCTACTGCATAAAGAATTATGCATTCCTTGATAATTTTAATAATTGGAAATTATTAAAAATGGAAATATGGAAATTAGTAATAAGGACAGAAGAGATTTTCAGTGATTTCTCAGGATAAATGAAATATAGTATTTTATCTTAATACTATAATGGTCAGCAGAATTCAGTATCAATTTAAACTCTTCTTCTAATTTCACCTCCATTAACAGTTTTGAATGGACTCTTTTCTCTGTGTTCTCGCGTAACTCCTCAGACTTGAGGAAATAGTCTCAGTTCTGGTGAAATATTGCTCCAAACAAAATGTACATTTATGATTATTATCAATCTTTCCATAGGAAAGATTGCCCCCCCCCTTTTTTTAATGAGACAATAATGTGGGTACCATAAAGATTACAAAACTCCTGAAAAAATTGTATCACTATGTCTATTAACTACTAGTATTGATCTCGCTGCACATGGATTCATTAAAGAGCAAAATCAGGAATAAATTTTTGTGACAAAGGCAGTAAATGCATTAGTAGCACTCCCAGTAGGTTCATAGACCTAGATTTCATAATGTACATACCATCTCATCTATCCTTTATGGTAATACTGTAAAATAGAGATTACTGACACCATTTATAATTAGAAAACTAATTTGGAACATTAATTTTAAAAGTTATCAATTTTTTTCTGTCAATATAATTAGTGGTCAAGCTGGAATTTTAACCCATATCAATCCAAAGCTTATATACATGTTCTTTTCTTTGTTTCACACTGCAGTACCTTGTTAACTAAAAAATAAATAGAGTAACATTTCCCAGATGGTATATCAATAGACACTTAAGTAGCATTCCATTTTTGAAAGAAAAGAAGGATGGGGAAGAGAAAAAATTCTAATTTGATTTTGAATTATGTCATGAGAATCAAGTTATTTTTATTATCTTTTTATTACAGTGTCTTCAGTTCTTCTAGATTCAGTTAGAAAATAACTAAACATTTTGTATTTTATTGTCTTATTACTCAGTACTTCTAATAAATAAAAAATGAAGGCAGGTTTACAGAGCATCTGTACACTAAAAAGTAAAGTATTTCAATATGCCAAATTGTTTGATTGTGACACATAAGAAAATAAATTTACATTTATATGAATCAATGCATGTGGAATTATTCTACCAACAAGAAAAGCAAATCCAATCAGTACATTTTCTTAAGTTTTAAAATTCATGGTCTAAATGGCAAATTATCAATCATTTACATGTTATATCGAACATTTTATTCTTTCTCAACTTGAATCCTTATTTCACGTATCATTTAAAAGAGCATTTAATTATCATAAAAAATTACATGAGCGCATCATTTGATGTGCTATTTAAAATCTTTCACATCTAATGTTTTATTATGTTTTTAGAAAAGTTCTATCACAAGGAAATTATAGTCATTAGTCTTTTAAAAGCCATTTTTACAAGAAACAGAATTATTTTGTATAAATATTCAAATCGTTGTTTAATGTCCAAGTGTCATAAACATTTCCAACTTAAATTTATCTTAAATTACAAGAAATATTTTAATGATAATACAAATCTTTTAAATATTTTGATTTTTTTATAAACTAAAAATGAATCATTGAATGTCCTCCATTGTTAATAGTATGCGTGAAATAAATACACTTTTTAATGTATATTATAATACAGTATGAGATCACATGAACTCTAATATCTTACAAAGTTATAACTAATCAACAATTTTTAACTGAAAAACAGACATTAAAAAATTTTTGTCTTTATTTTTAGGAAAATTGAAAT
This sequence comes from Lyroderma lyra, assembly GCA_004026885.1. NCBI lineage: Eukaryota > Metazoa > Chordata > Mammalia > Chiroptera > Megadermatidae > Lyroderma > Lyroderma lyra. The sequence continues at coordinate 27,761 of PVJL010004143.1, forward strand.
AATTTAAATTTTATTTTTAATTCAATGACACTAACTCAGCATACTAAAAGTTTAAAACATAAGAGAACTACCAATATATGAAATACTTAAAAAATTAAAATCATCTTCTAGACTTATCATATTTACATTAAGAACATAAGAATATAACTTTAAAGCTTTGTAATTTAAGAGTTTCTGTTCACAAATTTTATTCTTTTAATACACTTTCATATAAGTCAACATATTAGGGTTTTTATAGTACATAGACCACTTTTAGTTCATTACCTCACGTTATTTCAGGCACAAGCACCCCCTCCCTTGACAAAAACACATACTTTGCAAACTATTGAAGAGATTGTCTTAGTTGTCCTTCTAAAAGCAATTAATAAACTGTTTTACTATAGAAGTTTCAAAAAACTGCTTTCAATGATTATGCATTGTTTGGAATTAAATATACTTTAATAAGTACAAAATCTATATAAAATGTCAATTGCCATTTTATCTCTATGCAAAATATTGAGAAATAAACATTTTATCAGAAATAACCTACTATATAATTATATATTCATGGCATTCATTAAATAAGATTTGTGTTATAGCTGGAGAGTCAAGAAAAGAGAATAGTATCTATAATATTCTAAGAAACAAAAATAAATATATGTAAAGTAATATAAGTTGACATAATTCAATTCAGGGTCTGGCAGAAGTAATGCCCTTTCTATGAGCTGGTAATCTGTACCAAACTTTTTATTACAAAATCATAAGCACATATGGTTATGATTTTATAATACAATTATAACTGAAATCCAGGCATTACTTCTGCCGGGCCCTGTATATACACTCATCTTTGCATTTTACGTTATATATTCTTTTGTATTTTGTATATGTTCTACACATATGTATTATTTCCATTTTCATATAATGTATAAAAATTTTGTTAAAAACTTTTCAGGTCACATTGGGTGGTGAACTTATTGTACATCAAGTTGACAATGCACTGTGGAATTGTATGCCTGAAACCTATGTAATCCTTGCTAACAGATGTCACCCCAATAAAAAAATAAATAAATAAATAAATAAATAAATAAATAAATAAATAAATAAAATAAAATAAATAAAAATAAAAGCTTTTCAGGTAGTGAGAAAAGCTGATGATAAATAACGAAGAACAAAACGTTTCTGTGCAGTGTACTTAGAGAAAATGGCATCTGTAATCAAAATTATTTTTCAATTAATGTAAACAGAGATTAAAATATTGATTAATTCAATTTGTTCCATGTTTTACAGGAAATATTGATGAAGCAGAACAAGAATGGAAAGCAGGATTCCATCGCTGGAACACTTACATGATGGACTGGAAAAATCAATTTAATGATTATGCTAGCAAGAAAGAAAGTTGTACAGGTCTCTAATTAATAGATTTACCCTTTATAGAATGTTCATTTTCCTGTAGATGAAGGCAAAAATATCAGTAGCTTTCTTACACACCTAATAGGAAAGCTACTATACCAGTACAGCTGAACAAAAATGCCGGAAGGATAATATCGATTTCTCACATCTTTCACTTAGCATTGTGCCTAGCATTTCAAAACTCAAATGGCTAGAACATGTTTAATTAAATTTCACAATATAAAGTTTGGTAATTATATGCATATTTAAATGATTTGCAGCTTTCAACTCTTTCCCAAGTAATTTTAACATTTTTCCTAAAAGGTATCTGTATTCTATTTTTAGTTGAATATTAAAAACATATATATATTCTTTAACATACTCTTTATTCTTTCAACTCTTGCCCTGTCTCAACTCCCTACCCCTTGACTCTCCCCAAACATGTATAATGTGAAGTACTCTTCCTATAACTCAAAAATGAAAAATACAGATGAGCAGAAGTCTAAAATCATAAGTCATGTGCCATCTGGAATAAAAGCACATTGGCTGGACTCATAAATATTAAAATTTTCATAGGGAAATTGTTTAAATCCAAGACAGAAACATTTACACTTTCAACAGACAGATTACATTATTTTTATAGTTAAAAAATCACAAAGCTGCATTTACTAACTTGAATGACAAAGCAATACATCTAGTAAGTTCACTGAATACTTCATGAAAGAGGAGAAGTTGAGAAATGTTAAGTTTCAGAAAACAGGGGTTCCCTGGTGGTGCAGTGGCTAGGCTTCAGCGCTTTCAATGCAGTGGCCTGGGTTCAATTCCCAACCAGGGAAATACCAAAAAAAAAAAAAAGTTTCAGAAAGGGCTGTATTGTTGATTATGCTAATTAAGCATTGAAAACTAGCACTCAGGGTAGGACAATGTGAATCTATAGGTTTGTACACTGTTGGTTAAAACATATTCCATTGTTCATTTGTCTTAAGTGAGATCTGGTACAGGTCTGCCATCCTCACTTAAAGTTCATGGTGCTTTATCAGCTTCTGCGGGTAAGAGGAAGTTGTTATACAAGCCAAGTCAGTTTTGATATCACTTCAGTACTTCTGTAAATTGAGCTTTTTGCTTTATAGTTTTTCCCTCATTCAGAGATGAAGGAAAAAATAAACCTCACAAATGATAGATGAATTATCAGACTTTCCATTCTACACCATCTTTATTTCAGATGCCATTCTTCCAGGATTCATTATGCTTTTTGGAATCACTTGTGCTTCTTTTTGATGCTGAATCCTCTAATATATGAAACATCAGGATGATGCCTGCTCAGCAGCATTAAAGACTCTTTAAAAATACTCTTGATTAGGGCAATCATGACGAAATCAATGCCAATGTTTGTAGCATATCTTTAAGCTGTCTCATATGACATGTGTTCCTGTCATGAAAAGATTCCATGGGACACTTTGTCCCACCTTAGATAATCAACTGCTTTTTTCTTGAATTTTACCTGGATATCCCTTTACTTATTCTGAAGCTTTTACCCAAGTGCAACAAGAAGTGTCAGGCTGCACATAAAGCTATTTGTCTGTAAATAAATTAACATGAATTCCCTGTGCCCAGCAACTTTGCAGGAAGTAAGGTTAAGGCTTTTAAAAAACACTTGTATAACAGAGTCTGTATGGCTTTCCTTACTGTAATTGCCATTTAAAGGACAGTTTAACTGTAGGATTCTCTAAGTCAGGGATTCCCAAACCAAAAGAGAAAATAGTTCATAAAGTGATAGCAATCAGTATCTCTGACTTCTTGGAGACTTGTATGTCAGTAGGCTCATAGGTAAAAGATTTGGCTATTTGGTCTTACCAATTTTTGAGAGAATTAAGGCAATAGAAATGGCATAGTGATTTTAGAGGTAAATGCTAACACAAATAGCCATATGTACACAAAATGAATTTATCTCACCCAAAATAGGCTTTTTTTTTCTTCAAGCATTGCTCATTTTCTTAGTTTAATCATTTAGTTACTCTTGAAGGTAAAAAAACCTGACTTTCCAAAGCAATTACTTGTCAATGCCTTGATCTTGTGAGAGTCATCTTTGGACTCCCAGCTAGGACCTGCTTGCACAATGCCACCACACTCTGTATGGTGTTTGTGAACTGAGAGTATGAATGGGAGGATATGATGTGGCAGGGTTCAGTTCCACTGTGTAGGAGAAAAATTTAATTGTACATCTTTGGGGAGCCAGGAGAAAGCATGAAGCAAAAGTGGAAGAAGAAGAGGAGTGGGGATGAGAAATGAGAGGGTAAAGCCACCACTTAGAACTAAATTTATTTGAATGAGCTGTTGAGACAGTTGAGAGTTTCAGGGCAGAAGAGTTAATGAGATAGGAAATGGCACATTACACACACACACACACACACACACACACACACACACACACACACAAAGAGAGCTGTCCAGAAAGTATCCATCCATGTAATATAAAAAATAGACACATTTTTCGTTGGATTTTTTCCAGACAGCATATATATTTGTGTGTGTATGTATGTGTGCATGTATAATATATTGGATAATTAGATAATTTCACACTGATATATGAGTTAGTTCACTCAAGAATCCTCCATCTTCCACCTTGACCATAGATTAGAATCCCTGGGATAACTATGGCCTGTACACACCAGTCAATTACATTAGAATCTCTGCAAGTAGAGCCTAGACATCAATGTTTTTAAAAAGTTCTTCAGGTGATTCTGATTTTATCACATTGAGATGCACTAATCCATTTTTCTATCCTAGCACTATTTGCATTGACAGACTAAAAGACAATGATTTTTCTGGAGAAAAAATTATAGGTCCTAGATCAGTAGTTTCCGAACTTTGTTACATATTAGAATTACCTGGGAAGTCATTAAAAATTTCAATGTCTATGCCACATTCCATATTAATTAAATCAGGTGTGGATGGGAGCCAGGCACCAATGTTTCTTAATAACCCTTACTTGGTTCTGATATACAGCAAAGTTTAGGAACCAACAACTCATCCTAGATGTTTAATTTAAAAAACTGAGGGGATATTCATATATTCATATTGTTTTAGTACTCACAAGCATATAACAATACAACTTGAAACTTTATATAAGTAATGTACTTTTTGTTGATATCTAAAAACCTAATAGTTTTTCTCTGAACTACGACAGAGATTACTAAATTTGTAGAATAAATTTGGGGTACTCACTTGTTTCTAAAACCACTGCTCTAAAAAGTTATCTTATCAGGATATCATTTTTATGCTTTGAGAAGATTGAAAAATAAGAAATAGTAAATTAAATACATATAATATTTTATGGTGTTTTTTTAATCATAGCAGTTATTGCATTAGATCACTGTTAGCTTTGAGGTAACACAGAATTTGCTCACTTAACACTTGATAATAGTGATTCAAATTCAAGATAAGAAATCAGAATTTTAATTCCCGAGTTCCAGTATACTTTTCACCTAAAAATATTGATGGTCTTTAGATCTCTCAAAAATACAAGTAATTATTTTTCCACTTTCATAAAGAGATGTTAGGATTAATAACTTAATGATTATTAAACTAGGTTAAATGAGCACTAAGAGTTATTTTTCATCTGAGAAGAATCAACACATATCTTTGAGGCAATTACCATATTACCTTGCTTTTCTGAAGTGAGAGCTTCCATTCTTTTTTTCTTTTCTCTCTCTCTCTCTTTTTTTTTTTTTTGGTAGTTCCCTGGCTGGGAATTGAACCCAGGCCTCACCATTGAGAGTGCTGTAGCCTAGCCACTACACCACCAGGGAACTCCTCCATTCTTTTTTAATTGTTCCTTCAACATTTCAGGAAGAAAAGAGAGAAAAAAAAAGGCTTGTCAAAGAAGTCTCTGAAGAATAAACTATAAAAATGTAATTAACAATATTAAAAATTTAAAATCTTTGAAATGAAAATTATCTATCTATCTGTCTATCTACCTACCTATCTACCATCTATCTATTTATGTATCCTCTAACCAGGATAGCCACTCCCAATTTTAACCAAATTGGAGAAAAACCACCAGAGAAATATTACTGAGATAACTGGTTCACCCGGGAATATAAATTCAGAGTTATTGCCTTGACCAAAATAGCCTTAATGTTCCCTTCAGCTTGACTAAACTTTGAACAGATTTCTTCCTGACTGTAGGCCTCTGAACTTACATTTCTTAGAGCATTTACTTTAGAAATCTTTATGAATTTTTTCCATGCCCCTTGAAACGTATGTATATCTACCAGCTTCTTGCCAGTTCTACTACACAGGAAATATCTTTCTCAAGGACCTAGGAACTATTGCTTTGAAACTGAACATTAAAAGGGGTAATGCCTTCATATTCTAGTACCTGTGTGTAGGTAGGAAGCTACCTACTTTGATGGGAGCCAATTACCAAAAACAGATGACCTAATCATAGAGAAAAACATTTGTAAACTCAGTGTGCTCAACACATCTCCAATTGGTCAACCTTTCTCCAATGTCCTCTAGTACTTTTCCACTAGATTATCATGGCACTTAAAAACCCTCACAGCTTTTGTCACTATGGAGTTGAATTTCATTTCTCTCCAGTACTGTAGTAGTCACGAGTAAATTCGTCTTTGCTTGTTGATTTTGTCCAGTGCATGTTTTTTTTCTTTAACAGACTACACCAAAATCTAAATGCTCTTGAAGTACCTGGGGCACTTTTACATTCTGCCGATTTTTTATGGCTTCATTAGGAAAATATAAATATATTTCATGCAGCAGATACTTTCAGAAATAGTGATTCTCTTAACCACCTTATGAAGATAGTGGCAGAACTTGAATTTATGAGCTGTTGAATACCTATTTTTGGTAGTTTTTTTCCTATTAGGCAGATAGTAATTTGCATGCCTGTGTTTATCTCAAGTGTTTGGCATTTTTCATTTTTAGTACTTCTTAATATTTTCAAGGATTTTTTTTCTTCCTTTCTACATCAAGTTTAAGTTTTTCTGGACATCCTGTTTTCCTAACAGAATGGCTGTAGACAAATTCATTTTGCATATAGGCTTTCTTTTCTTTTCCTTTTACTCTTCTCTCTTCTCTTCGTTTTGCTTTTGCATTTGTATGGGGAATAGCTACAGATCTTTGTGCTGTGGTCTAGAAGTCACTGGTGATGCAAAAGATTACATTTATGTTTCTAATGCAAATTTTCATTACACTCTTAGGCCTTTGGGAACAAAGCATAGAAAATAACATTTTCCCAAGAAAGATTTATCATCAAATGTATATAACTTGAACTTCAGGAATTCTTACTCGCCAGAACCCCTTTCAAGGCACTATATGTAATTTGGTATTTGCCACTATATATATGTACATATATATTTTTTCCTTGAAGAAGATTCCCAGAAACATGAGTTTTGGGAGGATCCAAACTTGGTTTAGCTATGGTTTTTCACCATATGAAAATGACCCATTAGTCTATATAGCTCCAGATACAACATAGCATTTTTAGTCCAAGAGGACTCTTCCTTTCCCACTGTTCTTAAAGATATTTCCCTGGTTTTCATTAGCTGAAATGTGCTATCTTTGTTTTACAACTTTGTAATATGTTAATTCTGAAGTTACTATCTTTGTGCAAGGTAATAAGTGAGTGAAAAACTCAAATGCTAACATCTGCTGTGGCATTTTAATTTTAAACCAAATGTGTGTATAATATTCTCTTTGGTAAGTGAATTAACATTTCCACATAACCATGAAAGATAAAATTTTAATAATCTCCCTTGGAGTTGTCTCTTTGAAGTCATGTGCAAAATTTTAAGTGAGAATTCTAACAGAACACTATTCTTTCTATTTTAGATTTGTAAAGATTTCAAAGGCAGTGAGTGAGTACTTCTCTCCCAATTCACCTGACATTAAAGCCAGCTAGAAAGGCAGCTATTTATTTATACTAAGATGGAAGACTACCAAGGACGGTGTCAAATTCCAAAGCATCTAAGTTACTTTATCATTGCTTGGCAATGCTATGTGGAAGTCCATTCATATACATTTTTCATTTCCTGGAAAACTTTCTAACCTTTTCTATAATCGTTTTTTCAATGTTTTCTTTAACTGACACTATTTTTTTGGAAGAAGAAAATTTTAACATTTATGTGCTAATGTTCTAATGAAAAGCACTTGTATTATCATATTACTATGATAGTATCAGTCCACTCCATAGTTTGTCATTTTTAGTAAATTGGCCTGGATTCCATCAAAGAAAATTCAGTAGTAGAATGTTTTGAAACATTTTCCCATATAGGCACTCCTACTCAACAGATTTTAAAGGTAGCTTTAGAGGAGAACTTCTTGCACCATATAAGGAGACAGGTATCTGAGGCCTTCTACCTTCGAAATAACTTATTGGCTGTATATCCATATTTCAATTAATTATCATCACTTTTTCTGTATTACTTACCTGTAAAAAAGTGTTAATAGTACAGGTCCAAATTTTAAAAGTATATGTTCATTGAAAAAAAATTTTGGAAAATATTGAAAAAAAACTGTAATTATACTGAACAAAGATAACATTTTAATTTTTTATATAGACATACATATTATATATATAAAATTTTGTATATTATAAAATATATATATTATATGCTTACATAAGATATATTTCAAAATATGTCTTGGGATATAATGAAATAAAATTTCATTCAGTAGCTGTTTATTCAAAAATTTGGAGGAGTAAACAGAGATTTACTGCCTAAATAATTGGTTGAATGGATTTATCATATTTTGAGACAAAGAAAGTTATAGGTTGCACAGATCTAAATAGAAAAAGAGTTTGGTCTAGGGTGTGTTAACTTTCAGATGCCTAGTAGATATCCAAGAGATAGATAAAGCACTTTGTAAAATGAGAGTAGAGTTGAAAGAAGATATCTAGATTAGAGATATCATTTAGGTTGACTCCAACACCATGATGGTATAGAAAGCCGTGGGATGAAGATTGCCTAGAGATTGGGTGTAAATCTGGCCTGAGTGGAGCCAGCACTGTAGCACTGAAGCTTAATGGGAAGTTTAAGTCTCTGTTAAGCTACAGTGCTCATGGCCAGCCCTTTATAAAACAACTCTCTTCTTCTTAAGTTTTTAACTTTGTCTCATCTCCCATCCATCTATAATTCAACAAATTTTTTTCTTCAGAAAAAACAAACCAAGCATTTTTAGAGCTGAGAAAATCTTTTGGTTGCCTTTGCAGATAACTGAATATTTGATTGAATTTATGCCACCATTAAAATATATTTTTCTCAACTTCATAGAATTTTCTACAGAAAAAAGTCTAAGAACAATTATATTTTTGTTTCCACACATATCATCTATATCTCTGTGTGGATGCTCATAAAATTTATACATACATTCATATATACATACAATTTACAGTTAAATAATACCCTCCCCCCAAAGACATCAAGCTCCTAATTCCTGGAACTTGTAAATATTCCTTATATTATATAAAATACTTTTTGTAGAACTGATTAAGTTGAAGATCTTGAGAGGGGGATTAATATTGGATTATCCAGGAGGACACTAAATGCAACCATGTTTTCTTGTAAGAACATTTGACACACCGAAGAGAAGGCAATGTGACCACAGAGGAAGAGTTAGGAGTGATTCAGCCACAAGTTAAGCATCACCAGCAGTCACCAGAATCTAGATGAGACAAAGAATGAATTTTTTTCCTGGAGTCTGTGGAGGGAAGCTGTCCGTGTTAAAATCTTGGTTTCAAACAGTGAAACCAATTTCAGATTTCAAACCTCTGAAACTGTGAGAGAATTTTCATGGTTGAAACCATGATGTTTGTGTTAATCTATTACAGTAATCATAGGAAACTAATACATATACGAGTATATAAAATTTCACAAAGATATATCTAGTTATTATTTATCTAGCATAATTTTCTCTAGGTTTTCCAAGTATTTTCAATTTACCTGTTAAAATAATTTTTCATTTTGTGACAGTTTTCAGATACGTCTTTGTTATGTTTGCTCTGTTCACTGTTACACTGGGTCCAATTACCGTAATCTGTCTCACTTTAGCCTCACCCTAATTTTTCATATTGTTTTCCTCAGAAACACTCTGAATTGGGAAGTTTTCCCCTCCAGTGTTAGCTCCTCCTCCAAGATTTGTCTTCTACATCTAACCCATTATTTTCATTAAATTTTATCATTTTTATTTTTGCATCCCATGTAGTTTTATTTCAACTTCACTTTGTGATTTATTGTTAGAACTTCATAAATACAGAAAAAAATCTTTTTAGCTTTTTAAAATAAATGTTTATTATTACGAATAGTCTTAAAATTTTTATTATTTCTGCATTAACACATTTTGAAAAACAGTTTATCTTTTAATATAATCATTCCTTTTAGATGAATTAGTTTTCCACAGTTTTATTCTAACATATTATTATTTGATATAAATATTGAGGTAAATTTTGGCAGAAATAGGTGGGAATTCCTAGTTTAATCCTTCAGACACAGGCAAAGGAAGAGAAGATAGATTATATTTAATATAACTTTAACTTAACAGTGGGAAAATCCAACATATGGGAGGGTCGAAAAGGAAATTCTAGTGGAAGGGATATTTATCTTGGTTCCAGAAATTTTCTCTTCAAGATAGATGTGATAAACATAAAATTGCCTTATGAAGTCACATTTCAGTTTATTTTTCATTTTACTTGTTTGTTTTTCACATTGTTTTAGCATTATGGGCCCTGGAATGGACCAGGATTTACCTTGAGAAGTCTGTTGTGCTCTTTTCTTGGCTCAGTTTTCAGTCCTAAATATGGTTATTTAAACTGGTAGAATCCAAATGCTGCCGACCTGCAGGAGCAAAGATTTTTTAAATTCTGAAAACCTAAAAGGGTATAGGTTTGAATTATGTGTGATACCAGTGCACAAATTCTTATGCTGTAAAGGAAGAAATAACTACATCCTCAAAATCTATAGGTAAATCACTATAATAGAAATCTTTGATTACAATATTGGTATTATTTGTTCTATAGAAAAAGACAACCTATAGTGTATGTCAACACCATCAGATAATAGTCACAAGAGCTATAAAATTATTTTTATTGAACCTAGCATTACATTTTTCTGTTAGAGTAGCATTTCTACCAATGATTTTATTTCATTATTATAGGCTCAATAACTTTTAGACACATTTTATATGCTTATATGTTCAGTAGCACTTAAAGATTCCTTTTATTTTTAGCTAAAGTGTGTTGTTTAATTAAGAGTCAAGAGGCGTGGTACCGCTAACGCCAAGATGGCATAAATCAACTCTCGTTGCTCAGATATATTAAATTCACCCAATGCTCCCCCCTTTTCTTTCATTGTTTCAGGATAGCCCTGGTTAATGGAGGTCAAAATGAACACGTGGAGATCATTAAGCTAAGAGACTTTAAATGTCATAATTAAATATAAAATTTTTGTCAAATATAATAATTTATTTTAATAATTAAATAAATAACCCCATAATTCAATAATGTCCTAAGAAATATTTCTTACTCACACAAAACTTTTGCAAATTATTGGTCCCAGAATTCAACTCATTGAAATTAAGGAACTGTTACAGGCATTCCAGAAAAGTGCTAGAATAAAAAAGGGAAACAGGAAAATAAAACATGGACAGAAAACACTCACTGGAAAAAAATAATTTCATAGAGCAGATAAAAATTGTGAACAAATATAATGTCATTAAATTTAAAAAGTCTTAATAACAAAAGGAATGGCATAACGAATATTTCAAAGCAGAGATACAAGAATTCAGAAAACAAATGTGGCAGGTAACAGAGAAAGATAATGTATGAGTTAGCAAAGCACAAGGAAGAAATGTGAGGGGGGCTTGGGGAAATCTCAGGTGTGAAGCCCACATTAGGAGCGACACAAAAAAGAACTACCCTGGCTGAAGTCACAATGAAAATATGATAGAATTGAAAAGTAAATGAAATAAAATAAAAGTAAAGGCAGAGTAAAAAAAAGACAAAGATGAATAAAAAACATTTAAATAGAAGATCGAATACAATCACCTTGCTAGGTGTGAAAACTGAAATAGGAGGACTAAAAGAATCAATTATGTAATTCAAGAAAAAGTATGTTAAATACAACTTTCTATAAGTTGAAAAAAGGGCACTATTTCTCAGGCGGAAAAAAAGAGTGATACACATATCTTAGGGATTCTACAAGAATTTTTTTAATGTATTGTTTATTAGAAAGGTTAGAAAACACCATAAATATTCAGTAATCAAACAGTAATGAAGTTAATTTTGTTTATTCATAAAATAGGATACCATGATACCACGCAGCAGTTAGATGAGGCAAGTTTCTGTGTACTGATATGGAAAATCTCCAATTTTTTGAATTTTAAGAAATCGATGTGCTTAATATTATAGATGTACTATGATTTCTATTTAAAAACAATTATTTCTGGAAACACTTAAAATGAATAAAAGTTCATGACTCTGAGGAAGGAACTAGCTGGCTGTGATAGAAACAGAACTGGGAATTTATTTTTCAGATTCAATCTTTTAAGTGCTTTTTATACTTTGTAACATGCACATATTACCTAATCAAAACAAATAATTAAATGTAATTTTAAAAGGTAGTGAATCCTGTTTAATTTTTCTCAGGGGAAAAAATGCAATAACACCTAACTGTTGCTTTTGGCAGGCATTGTTCAGCAATATAACAAATGATGCTAAATAATTCCATCCAACCTGTTAATACCTTCAACTATGCGGAACATCATTTTGCTGCTAAGTAATCAATGAAAGCCATGCTTTTCAAAATTATATATTTGGCACGAGATTTACTAAAGTTCTCTAATGTCTATGGATAACTGGTAACACCTGCTCTTAACATTTTCAGGCCATAATGGTCTTCCATGTTCTGTGGGGCAGAACTCTGAAATCTCAACCAGGGCATTGATTCTTTTTAAGGGGGAAAAAGATATTTGTCTCCAATAGAACTCCTTAAATGAAAATACAACTTACAGTCTTTAATTTCTATACTGGAATGTTAAAATGGGCACTTACAGTTTACCTCAATCAATATTAGAACATATCTACATCTAGCCTAGTTTGTTGAAATAGGTAAAATGTATGTGAGGACCTGCCTAGCCCAGATCATTTCTCCCTCTTATAAGATAAAGGAAAACTAGCACCACTATTTTGCTATCATAATCACAGACTAACAGAATTCCTTTGATCCTAACCTTACTCATACACCTTCCCTTCCTCCATTTTTCTGCTGGTGGCATGTAATAGGAGAGTAACAAAGGGCAAAAAGCAAGAACTCCGTGCCCAGACAGATTGCCAGGTAATCAAACCTGTTGTTCGTTCAAGATAAAACTATACCTTTTCCCAGAATTTCTACCACACTGGCTTCTGTAGTTTCTGAATAAATCAAGTATGATTCTTACACAGAAGATATTATTGTTGATTTTTTTTTGTTACACAGCAAAATTTTCTCAGTAAAGAAAGTAGCACATTGTTTTATATTCTGCCACAAGCTCCTATTTCCATTTCCAACTACTCAGAAGGTCTTACTTAGAAGAGCAGTGTGATTATGTATGCCCAGAGGTTAACTTAGGTTGAGTATCATAAATGGTGCTCCAAGTCAGTGTTATTTAAATCTAATATGAAAATAACAAGAATAAGACCTATATGCTATAAACCAAAACTAATTTAGACTGTAATAAAGAATAAAAAAACATTTATTTGAGCAAAACGAGCTGCAGCCTGGAATACACAGATTCAGGTAGCAACCTAAATTGTATTCACCCAAGACAAAGATTCCTGCCCATATTTATAATTAGCTTCATTTTATGTGAATGAGGTAGCCAAATTTGTAATCTTTCTGATTGGTCCGAATTACTGAGTCATAATTGGTCATCATTATGTGTCGTGATTGGTCATCATGGGACAGTTCTGATGGGATCACGCAGATCTAGTCCATTGGTTGCAAGACAAAACCAGGAATTACCTTCTGAAGGTGACTCAGAGAGTGCACATGAGCAGGGAATAATGCAGGAAGTTAAGTCTGAGGTTCTTCCTGGTATACAGAGTATGTGAGAAGATCATCAGCTAATGTTCACTCGGCTCTTATTAATTGTGAAATGTGAGCCCGCGAATGATCATGTGGAGTCCATCTCAGCAGATAAATTATTTCTGCGGTTCACAATAAATTAATCTTTCTGCTCAGGGTCGACAATGTAAATAATCTGAGAATATTCTAGGCTAGTGCAAAGACCCCAATACAAAAATAAGCTTATTTTGTTCAAGGGAAAGATTAAAAATAAAAAAAGATAGCAGGAACCACAGGAGATAAAGTTGAATCATATAGTCTTATAAAAGCATTAAGACTTTACATATTATCTTAAATTCAGTGGAGAGCTATTAGAAAGATAATAAGCATGGGAATTGCATGCTCTGATTTAGATTTTTAAAAGATTATTTTGATTGCTCTGTAACAAATAGATTCCTGGAGAAGGTGGTCCAAGAAGAAGCAGGGAGACCAGTAAGGAGGCTATTAAAATAGTCCAGACAGGAAATGATTGTGTCTTGAAAGTGAATGATAACAATAAAGGTCCAAGTAAGAAGATAGAATATGCTTTGATAGTGAAATCATCAGTTTTTTAATGGATTGAATATGGATGTGAAGGAAAAGGAGAATTTGAAAATTACTCTAAGATTTTGGGTTCAATGAGTGTGTTGTGATGCAGTGAGATGGGGCAACTGAGGTGGAGAAACTCAGGAAGTGGAAATGTTTATTAGTTAAGGGTGTAATTCTAGTGTTTTATTTGGGCAATGTTTACAATTTACAATTTACTTTGCCTACATTGCCATACTCCTTAGAATAAGTTATTAGATCTTTATTTCTGATGCAAGACTATCTCTCTAAACACATCTCTAGTTAATCTTAACAAATATACATTAATCCCATTTTCCAAAACAAACCTGCTCTTTCACGTCCTTTATTTAAACTACCTACATCTGCATACATTTCTGATGAAGTACTATACATCCTATAAGCCCTAAGTGTATTTCAGTTTCTTTCTATTGCTTTCCTTGACTTTTAAGAGGCCTAAGTGCTTCTCCCCGAGCGGTGTCACTTCACTTTATTCATACTTTTTAGTAAAAGGTGTCACACACATTCTCATCAACTCTACCATGAGTTCCTCCAGGTTGAATTTATCTCCAATTCATATTAGGATTCCTGGAAATCAGCCCAGTGCATAAATTCTCACTAAAGACAAATTTTCATATGCACTCATGCTGAAAAATAGCTCACGAGCAGTATTTTCATAGCCACCCACATGCATATAAATAGCAATCACTCTCTAGATACATCTTTTACTACAAAGGACAAAAAAATATGGTTGAACAATCAGAGGTTAATTTGAAAACTAATAACAAATAAAGGATTTGTTTTAATGAAAGAAAATCTTATTTTAAATGTATTTTTATTTTTGCTGTAGAAGCACTTCATTTTGGATAGGGAAGGAAAAATACTGTCTTCAAGTTTCTCAGTTTCAACTCCTCTGTTCGTAGTAAATATTGCATGAAGGAACACATTATTTCCAAACTAAATTTGTGCATTAGTAATGAAACCAAAATGGCTTTTTTGCAAGTTTCAAATAGGGGTCAAGAATATGACAGTGATTCAGGGACTAAGAGGCAACGATAGCAGTGAGTCTGGCTCAACTGCAGGGCCCATTGTGGACAAGGATGAGTGCCAACCGAATGGGTATGTGCTCTCTCTTTGCTTCTTTTTACAATTGTGGGGGTCTGCCAAAAATCTGTATATGGCTGGCAGGCAAGCAGAGCCAATCTAAGCACCTGTGTTGCAAAACTCAGCAATCGTGTGATTGCCATTAGTGATCCATCTGTGAGGCTGTTACTTGCCACATGTCAGTTAACTCACATAAGGTGGGTTGGAAAGGAAATTCCTTTAGATAAGAAGGATAGCAAAATTAATATGGAATTTGTTCTTTGTGATTGAAAAAAAACATAACAAACAATCTTGGAAAATGAGAAATTTACAAAGAATTTGAATAGATTAATAATAGCTTTTACATGACAAATGGGAAAGCTTTAGTTCAAAAAGAAAAACTATGTAATTGAGAAACAGAGCCTTTACTTTCTTTAATGCCTTATTACACACAAATGGAGTAGCAGAGTTACTAGTCTTATATAGAAGTAATAATAATAATAATAATAATAATAATAATGTCTTACAAAAAATCTAAAACTTTAGATGAGGTTTGTTATCTTAGATTCTTAAATACCCAAATCTCATTTACTGAAAGCCAAAATATTCAGATTTTTTTTGGTGTCAAAGCTGAAGATGAGATGCATTAACACTGAAAAGGGGCTTAAAAACTATCAATAATGTACAAAACATTTATGGGAAAAATTTAAAACTTCTTTTGAGCACAAATGATTTTGCACATTTTATTCTGTCAATATGCTAACAATGTGCAAATCCAAAGTAACATACTAATAGCAATTACCACTTTTCTTAAAGCTGTCAAGTTTCAAGAATGCGGGGGTCAATGAAATTACATTTTTATATTTCTTAAAATAAATTTTATTTCTTTTATCTTATTGTATTTTTGTGGCACTATTCACAATGGTGTCTATTAGGCAATACTTGATAAATATCTTAGTTCCTAAGCTATGAGACAGAACAATCCAATAATATTGTATTACAAAGTACATGTGCAATACTGTACTAGTTGAGAAAATCAATAAAACATAAAATTCCCATGGAATAGGTCAATGAGAAATCTGGAGGGTAAAAACAAATGTTTGTCATGATAAGATTCAGGTGAGAAATGGTAAATTTGGATTTTAAAAAGCAGTATTTCCGGCCAGATCTATTAAATGACAACGATTACACACACTTTCCATACATTTGCTTTAGTCTCTCCTACTTTTAAAAGGGAACTTATTAAATTCTAGAAGAATGTTCACCAAATATCTCTGAGTAGTGAGTATATAGACAATTTATATTTTCAGGTTTTGCTCTCCTGTATTTCTGAAATGCATAACTATTCATTGTGGAATTAAAAACTTGAAAGAAATATATAAGATAACCCATTATAAACATGAGGATGGTCCACATTGAACTTAGAAACTTCAAAGTTAAGTTAGTTTAAAGCAATGTAAAATATTATCATGCAAGTAGTAGAAATAGAGATTCTTTTAGATTCTCAAGTGCATAGAAGTATTAGATGAGAATACATTTTTTATGTTAGGATCTGCTGATGCATTAGGGGTTTATTTTCTTTCAAAATTTTATTAGGATAATTTTCAAACACACAGAAAAGTTGAAAGAATTTTCATCTCTGCCTCAATTAACATTTCATTATATTTATTTTATCACATATTTATTCATCTAGTATATTCCCACAAATACTTCAACATGCATATTATTAACCAGAACTTGGTATTTCCTTCCAGTCCTTTTTTTATTATTGTTTTTGAGGTAAATTATATGTACAATAAAATGCATATATTCTTACTGTCCTTTCAATGAATTCTAACAAATGCATATACAAGATGTTAATTTTAAAAGGCATGGACTCATCTTATTGTTTTTATTTTCTCAATAGCCTTCCAGGTTGGTTGATTGAGCTTTATGAATGAAAATCACTTTCAGCATTAATGTATTTTATTTTATGGGGACTTTCACTATTTATTAGTTTTCACTATTTTTGGCATTCAAAGTTGCAAACAACAGAAACCAACTGAAGTGGATCTAAATCTTTTCTGCCTGAACAGAAAATAAGTTTATTGAAAAACACATTGTTTATATGTTTGAATTGAAGAGAATAGAGAAAAATCACCAGGAACTGGAAGAGCCTCGGTTGAAAAAGAGTGGAAACGTGAACTAAGGTGATAACTAGGATCAAGGAACACACAGTGCAACAGACACTGAGTACTGCTACAGCATCACGGTCACCTCTGACACGGGTGACATCGAGCTGACACAACTTCCTGAGCTGTCATGGTCCAACATCAAAATCTCTTTTAATGCCAACTCTACGTCAAGATGCACAGTCTCTGTGGAACATCCCTGGGTGTCCCACCTGGGTCAGGTGTTCATATCTGAAGTGTTAGGGAGTCTCGGAATGTGAGAATCTAGCATTTTTAGCTTCTATATAGTGTGTGCAGGGAGCTTAGTTTCCCAACAAGACCGACAATGAAATAAATTGTTTAAATATAGTGAGGAAGTTTATATGAATAGTACCAAAAAATGCAAATATTACTACCACGCATCATTTAAATTTTCAGCTCAACAACCCTATAAAGTTATAAGCAGGGTGATCAAACATTCTTGTTTTAAGGATGATGAAGGTTTTAGACAACTGATGTCTTGTCAATTGACTCTATTACACTATTTTTGGTTTGACAAGTGAGTAGTTGTCAGATTAAAACAGTGAGACCTCTTCCTCCGGACACCAGAGCAGGGCTACAGGGCCCATTGTGGTTAGGCTAGGACTGATAAGTTACTCACACCAACTAAGCCAAACAGTTTCTTAGCAAGGAATCTAAACACACACTCTCGATTATGGATGGCATCCCTCTAACGACAGAACATTCTAAAC
This sequence comes from Lyroderma lyra, assembly GCA_004026885.1. Lineage (NCBI taxonomy): Eukaryota > Metazoa > Chordata > Mammalia > Chiroptera > Megadermatidae > Lyroderma > Lyroderma lyra. The sequence continues at coordinate 45,773 of PVJL010004143.1, forward strand.
TTGAAAACTAAAGGCAGCCATTTTCAGCTATGACAGGAGGTTGGTCAGCAGCAAAACTGAACAAGGAAACAACCAAAATAGCCATTGAAGAGAAAGCCCAATGGCGATTATGTGGGTGGTTCCAGGTCTTTTCCTGAGGGCTGGGGCACATGAGATCCTTGTAAACTGTGAATTACCCTTACGTTTTATTCTGGTTATAAAATTTCCTTTTGGATTAAGCAGTCTCCAGTGGCTTTGTTATTTGCCAGTAAGAGTTATGATTATATTAATTATAGATAGGTGATCCTGATCTGAGACCCACTTTTACCCACGTTGCAGATAGATAAAAAAATTTTAAGTGTGGACCTCAACCTTTTCTATCAGCTTTCATGTAATTAATACTGATTTTATTCCCATCTTAATAAATAATGCTATAAAATAATGAGTTTCTTTTAAAACAAGAAATGCCTGCTTATACTCTTACAAGTATCTAAGAGACCAAAAAAGGATTAAGAACCATCTCATCTTTATTTAAATTATTATCCATTTTATCTTCTCCACCCTTTTTCTATAAAACATTAATATGGCTGTAAGTCTAAGCTCTTGTGTCACTGTAACTGTGAAGCTCTACGAGAGATTGACTCCAAATATGGTATTTTCTTGCTACAAGTAATGTGCATATGAGAGGCAATAACTCATCTCCGCAAGCTCTAATTCCATAATAATTTATTCCAAGGCCTTGGCAGCTAATGCTTCACTCACTATTAATAGAAAACTGGTGTAGGTGGTACTTTCAGTTTAGTGATACTGCAGTTAATTTCTTTTAATTTATAAAGTATTTATAAATCTCTTCTTTGCAAAGCTGCTGAAACTGTGTGGGCAGAAACCAGTTATCGCCTTATCTCACAGCCTTCCAAATTGTATCCACTCCTGTAGCCTACATAATCACTTACTCCTATTAGTAAATCTGTTGCATGGCTCCATCTGTTACTTTGCAACTTGTGAAACAGCTGATTATTTGTGTGGCTCATGATTAGGACTTATTATGTTATTCCAATTACTCAACAGCAAGTATTTATTACAGAGGGCTCGAGGGCTTGTTACAGATTCCTGGGCTCTGGCAGTAGCGTTTTCAACTTTTACTTTTATGAATTCTCCTCATTTATACTGGGTAATAGCCAGTGTCCTGAAGCCTATAACCATATCAGCTTTATCATACTCAGTGTTTGCATGCTATATTTTTTCTCAACTTTTACTTTCCTGCGTTATAATGAAACTATGGATTCTGAAATCTGAATTTCATACACATTTTCACTTGTCATACAATATTTTCCTTTTTTTATTTTTTTCAGCCATTTATAATATAAATACCATTCCTAGCTTGTGGACCCTACAAAATCCAACAGTGGGTGAAGTTAGCCTGTGGGGCATCATTTCTCCCAACCCCTACTATATAACACAAAACAAAGTTAGTCCAATTTGAAATGTCGGGCTCAACATTTATAGTTAATTTTTATTTGCTCAATTGACATTCATTGATTATCTAAATTGGGCAAGGTACTGCAAAATTGCAAAGACAACTCAGACAAGACTCTAAAATTCCAACAGGAAAATAATGCATTTAAATATGTAGAAAATCCAATATTAAATGTGGTGATAAGAAGACATGTAGAATACTTGTCCATGCTTTGAAGGTCTGTTGAGAGAGCATTTACATGGAACGAAATGTACAGATTTACATGTATAGCCCAAGGAGTTCTGACAAATGTGTACTGTGAAACCATCCTCCCCTTCAAGAAAAAAAGTATTTTCAGTCCCCCTTGATAAAATATTATAGCCCCATTACAGTCAAATCCTCACCAAAAGCAAACATTATTGAGATTTCCATAGATTAGATTAGTATTTAGTGTTCTAGAAATGTATGTAAATAAAATCATTCATTATGTCCAACAATAATAATGGATTTCTCTAGTTTTTCCTTCAGTTTTTACAGTTCTTACTTCATGTTTCGGTTGAACTCTGTTGTTAGACACATACAAGTTTGATATTTTTAGATTCTCTTGTTAAATTAACTTTTTCATCATTCTCAATGTTCCTTACACCTGGCAATAGCCTGTGTCCAGAAGTCTATTTTATCTATTATAATATTAGTAGAGTCATATTAGCTTTGGTATTACTGTTAGATTTTTTTACTTTCCAGTATAACAAAAATTCCCAAACTCATTTTCTACTTTCCTTGTCTTACGTCTGAAATCAGTCATTGCTCTAAATGGTTCTGGTTCATTTTGATAGTTAACAATATTCTAAAGCAAAGATCTGGGTAGTAGGTTTGTTGTGATTATTTCTGGACATTTTCAGGGAAGAGATAGAAAAATTATTTTTTTAATGACTTCAAGGGTATTTTCATTTCTTCCCATAAAGCACTGTTATGACAATGGCTTTGTTGTTGTAAACAACTGTTTCATTCAGAGAGAGAGAGAGAGAGAAATAACAGGTTTTTGACATTAAGACAACAGCCAGAAGTAGACTATGATACTTGAGGGAAACGAAGCAAGTAAGTCAGCCTGATGATTGACATAGGTTACTTTTTTTTTTTTTTTTTTGGACAAGCCCTGGCTGGGAATTGAACCCAGGCCGCAGCATTGAGAGTGCTGAAACCTGCCACTACACCACCGGGGAACGCCCAGGTTACTTTTTAAAGGCAGTTTCATTGCTGTGGCGCAGGGAAAGAGAAACCAAAGACAAGCAGTCTCAATGAGTTGAAGAGAAAGATGGAGGTAAGGATTTAGAGGAGGCTCAAACATACCGGGAAGAATACCAGACAGGAGTCCACAACACTGAGAGCTCCAGAGTGCTACAGAAAGGTCTCTTTGAATATTTACGTTTTCACTGGTCTTTACAGAAATGGTGTAACATTTCCTGAGGTAGTTGGGGTAATTTCAATCTAAACAAATCCTGCAGCTCAAAAAAGGCCCAATACAGAAATACATTTAAATATATTTGGGCATCAGATAGTCCACATACAATAATCACTTTAGAAGTTACTTCAAATCAATTGTAGACTAAAGACTCTTTTGAACCCATCCTAAAATACTTCATGGCTGTTTCAAAAGGATTGAATCAATGGCAAATAACTTACCTACATGACAGAGGAAAGTCCAAACCTTAAAAAAAAAAAAGTGAAACAAAATTCATCACCCAACACTATAAAATGTATGATGTCCAGGATCCAATACAAAATTACTAGGTATACAAAGAAGCAGAAAAGGAAGTATGACCTACAACCAACAGAAAAATGAATCAAATGAAAGATGCAGAAATGACAGCGATGTGGGAATTAGTAAACAAATATTTTAAAAGAGCTATAATGTATATGCCCCGAATGAACAAAAGTATAAATAAAACTATGAATATGAGAGGAGAACTAGAAGATAGCAAAAAGATCAAAACTTAAAGAAACAACAACAGAAAAGAAGAGCATAGAACTTTTAGGTGTATAAAGCAATACTTAAAAGAAATAGTATACCTGAAGGGATTAGCAGCAGATTAGATGCTGCAGAAGATCAGTGTCTGTGAAGCTACAGTAATAGGATGAAGCACAAAGAGAATGAAGCATGACAGAAGAAAAACGTTTGAAGAAATAATGGCCAAAGAATGTCTCTATTTGATGGAAACTATGAACCCCCATGGAAAAGAAGTTCAGCACCCTCAATCAGAATAAATATAAGGACAAGTACATCAGTGCACATCATAGTTATATTTTGGAAACCATTAAAAAGGAAAACATTTAAAAATTTTGAAATTCAGTATTAATAAAGATTCAGTGAAAACACTTACATATAGATTCATTATGTTAAATCTTTACTAGATTAGTTTGCTTGACAGAGAATCACAGAAGAGTCTAAGGTGTAAAAAGAGAATTACTAGATTAAAGGATAAGAAAAATGAAATACTAAAATAGAGATAATAACATAGACAACTGATAAGGAGTTATTAACTGATCATTGTACTGCCTAAGGGAACGTCTGTATGCTCACTCTATTATTTATATTAATGGGCTTTTTAATGCCTTCATCTTTTCTTTGTGTATTTAGACTTGTGAGTACTTAGACTTCTAAAAACCACTGTGTAGGGAGTTCCCCGGTGGTGTAGTGGCTTAAGGCTTCGGTGCTGGTGCTGTCAGTGCTGCGGCCTTCCCAGCCAGGGAGCTACCCAAATACCAAAAAGCAAAAAAAAACAAAAACAAAAAAACAAAAAAAAAAAACCACTGTGTAAACTTGTGATTTAATGACATACTATTTTTAGCATCTCCTTGAAATGCTGCAAAATTAATAATGGCACCTATATGATATAAAGAGCCTTGTCACTTTGAATTTGCTGCTTGAGCAACTTTACTTTAAAAATATATAAATTACACAGTGGAATTTAATGAATGAGACATTTGAAATGATATTAACCCTCTAAAATCACTTATGCAGAAAGAAGAGTTTTCTAAATATGTTTTAAAATATCCTGGAGCACAATTTTTTAAAATCTAAATACATATAACTTTATCTATCTACCTACTCATCTATTGTTCCATTTACTCTTTGGAGAAAGCTACATTCAGTTATGAAACATAATTATTGTGTAATTATGGAAACCACTCTGAATCAACTATGAAAACACAAACATTATTTTTACACTTAGCAGCAGTGTAATGTCACATTAACATTATGTTTTACACTTTGTAAAGTGCATTTGTATATATCATCTTAGAATTTCACAACATTGGGAGAGTAGAGAAGACCTAGTATGACAACCATTTTAAATAAAAATAATATAGCATGCAGAGAAAACAAGAGATTTGCTCAGTGCCACATGGCCAGTATTGGACTTGAAGTATGCTATATATGTAGGTAGCTGTTGCGGTACTTTTCTTATTACAACACAAAACCTGTTTAGAGACATATACACATCTGTATACTGCCAATACATTGGTCACACTTTCATTGAAAGTAAATACAGTGTCGTTATCATAATACCTTAAAATAAACATAGAATCAAATTTAATTGTTTGTCATTTTTCTACGTCATAAATCTCAACATTGAAGTGTTTCAGAAACTAAAACCATAATACTAATGAACATTGATTCAGATAGTATATTAGATTTCTATTACTGTATAACAAATCACCCCAAATATTAGCATCTTAACAATTATGCCCGGGTATTATCTCACAATTTTGGTAAGTCAAAGCCTGGTATGGTATTAGTGAGGTCTCTGCTCAGCATCTTGCAAGGCTGAAATCAAAGTGTCAGCAGGGCTGCACTTCAGTATAAAACTCGAGGTCTTGTTCTATGATCACTAGTTGTGGGCAGAATTCATTTTCTTCTCATGTTTTTCAAAGTTTCCCACATCTTCAAGCCAGCAATGGCAGGTGCAGTTTCTCTCACACTTAATGTATCTCTTATTTACACTTTCGACATCTGAGTGCTTCTGCTTTTTCAGGGTGTGTGTGATTGCCTTGGGCCTGCTGGATAATCCACGATAATTTTTCTATCTTGAAGTTGACTAATTAGTTACCTTAAATACACCTGCAAAGTTTTGTTTTGTTTGTTTTATTTGCTTTTGCTATGTAATGTAACACATTCATTGATGTGACACCAAGGACAAAAGTCATGGAGATAAAATTCTGTCTACTATTTTAGAGAGAGATATTTTTCCATAAGTAAAACATATCAAAAACATTTTTGTCTGGGAATAAATTGTATTAAACTTAAAATTAAGGTTTAAATGTTAAAACAAGTTGAGGTTGTATTTTATTCAAAAATTACTTATTTGATGCATAGTAACAGTAAAAATATATATATGTATATATGTGTGTGTGTGTGTGTGTGTGTGTGTGTGTGTGTGTGTGCGTATTTAGCACTTGCTGTAGATCAGAACTACTAGGATAAAAACAAAACTATATCCAATATCTTCTTGTCCTTGGTGTGTAGGGTAATTCTTGTCCTTGGTGTGTAGGGTAAGATCTGACAAAAATATGCTGGACATATATTTCACAACCATTGGATAAAGAGTGTACCATCTCTGTCCTCTAACAGCTCATGTTACTACATGAACAGTAAATTCCAGTGAAAGAAAAAAAAAGTTTTTCTGTAGCTAGAGACCAGGATAAAAGGACAGAAAATAAACCTTGAAAAGTAAGCAAGAACCAGATCTTTAAAAAAATGCCTTGATAAATTAACTCCAAAAAAATGATCTTAATAAAACAATCTAAAGGCTTTGTATAGTCTTTGGTTTTTTAATGTAAATTGAAGACAAAATGTTGCCTCTCCTAAGCCATATTGGGGCAGGAGATAACAGGAATAAGAAATTATCATTAATAGGTGTGCCCTGCTAAATACATTATAAATATTGAATAACAAATGAAATAATATACTTTGGGTAAGTACTTTGTATTTGTCTCTGAAATTATATAGTATAGATAGCCACCTATTCTATCTATACGAAACTTAAATCTCATAATCTATTATCAGATTCATTATCATGATTAAGTACATTTGTATGTGACTTATGATGATTGGACACCAAGAATATTTTTTAAGACTTTAAAATTAGTAAGGTTTTCATAATTGGACATATTTCATAATTGAGCATATCTGATCACTTCTTCCTACTATTAAATATTCTCCAATGCCATCTGACAGCACTTAAGCTAATGATAACCTCCTAACAGCTCAGAAAATTTTGCACTTGCTATTCTTTTTACTACTTCTCTAAGTTTTATTTCATCAGTTATACACCCTTGCTGTCTTTGTTACATTAACACTCTTTTTTATAAATAAATTGGTTGTCATTCTTTCTTTTTTGAGTTACATTTTTAATATTTTACTATTTTTTAATTACTTGATACACAATATTATGTTAGTTTCAGGGGTACAACATAGTGATTAGGCATTTATATAACTTATGAGGTATCACCTTGATAAACTTAGTACATACACAGTTGTTACAGTATTATTGACTATATTCCTTATACTGTTTTACATCCCCATACTATTTTGTAACTAACAGTTTGTACTTCTTAATCCCTTCCCCTTTCTTACCCTCTTTCGAACTGGCAACCTTCAGAATGTTCTCTGTATCTAGGAGTTTGCTTGTTTTGTTTGTTCATTTCTTCTGTTCTTTTTAAAATTATTTTGTAGTTACAGTTGACATTCAATTTATTTTATATTAGTTTTAGGTGTACTGCATACTGGGTAGACACATATAATTTATTAAATGATCCCTCTAATTAGTCTAGTACCCACCTGGTACTATACACAGTTGTTGCAATATTATTCACTATATTCTCTATGCTGAACTTTACATCTCATGTTTATTTTGCAACTACAAATATGTATTTCTTAGTCCCTTTACCTTTTTCATCCAGGCCTCCAGGCCCCTTCTACTCTGGCAACCATCAGTTTGTTCTCTGTATCTATGAATCATTCTGTTTTGTTCATTTATCATGTCTCACTCCACTCAGCATAATACCCTTTAGGTCCACGTATGCTATTGCAGATGGCAAGATTTTATTCCTTTTTATGGCTGAGGCTATTGTATATATGCACCACCTACTCTTTACCCAATTATTCACTGATGGACACCCAGGTTGTCACCATATCTTGACTACTGTAAATAATGTTGAAATGAACATATGGATGCCCATGGCCTTTTGAAGTAGTATTTTGGATTTCTTCATATAAATATAAAGAAGTGAGATTACTGGGCCCTTCTTTGACTCTTGTTATAGCCTTTGTTTTAAAGTATTTTGTTTGGTATAAGTATTGCTATCCCTGCTTTTTCTTTGTTTGTTTCTATTTTCATGAAATATCTTTTTCATCCCTTTGCTTTCAGTCTGTTTGTCATTTTATACAAAGTGAGTCTCATGTAGGCAGTGTGTGTAGGGTTTTATTTTCTTGTGGATTCAGCTACCCTGTGTCTTTTGATTGGAGCATTTAATTCAATTACTTTTAAAGTGATCATTGATAAATATTAATATGTACTTATTGCCATTTTACTATTTATATTTTTAATTTTTTTTTCTTTTTCTTGAAGAAGTGCCTTTAACATTCCTTGTAATACTGGTTTGGTGGTGATGAACTCCTTTAGCATTTTCTTGTCTGAGAAGCTCTTTATCTGTCCTTCAATTCTACATGATAGACTTGCTGAGTAGAATAATTGTGGTTTGAGGTTCTTAACTTTCTATCAGTTTGAATATTTTACACCAATCTCTTCTGGCCTGCAAAATTTCTGTTGAGAAATCAACTGACAGTTTTTGGGAACTCCCTTGAAGGTAACTAACTGCTTTTCTCTTGCTGCTTTTAAGATTCTCTATTTATCTTTAATGCATGACATTTTAATTATGATGTGTCTTGGTGCAGGTCTCTTTTGGTTCATCTTGTTTGGGACTCTGTGCTTCCTGCGCTTGTATATCTATTTTCTTCACCAGGTTAGAAAAGTTTTCTGTCATTATTTCTTCAAATAGGTTTTCAATTCCTTGCTCTTTCTCTCTCTGCCTCTCTCCTTTTCTGATACACCTATGATGGGAATGTTAATATGCTTGATATTGTCCCAGAGGCCCCTTAAACTATCCTAATTTTTGGATTCTTTGTTTTTCTTTTTCACTGTTCTGATTGTGTGTTTTCTTCTACCTTCAAATTGTTGATTTATGTATCTGTTTCATCTAATTCACTAATTCCTCTAATGTATTATTTCAGTTATTGCATTCTTTATTTCTAACTGGTTCTTTATGTTTTCTATTTCTTTGCTGAAGTTCTCACTGAGATTACTGAACATCTTTATATCCAGTGTTTCGAACTCTGTGTCTGGCAATTGCTCATTTTCATTTTGTTTAGTTCTTTTTCTGGAGTTTTATCCTATTGTTTCACTTAAGACATGTTTGTTTGTCTCCGAATTTCTGATTGCCTCCCTGTGTTTGTCTTTATGTATTAGGTAGAGTTGCTATGTGTACTGGTCTTAGTGGAGTCACCTTACGTAGTAGGTGTGCTGTGGAGCACAGTGGCACAGTCCCCCTGGTCTCCTGAGCTGGGTGCTTCAGGTGTGTCTCTTGTGTGGGTTGTGCATGCCCTCCTGTTGTAGTTCATCCTTGATTGCTGTTTGCACATCAGTGGGAGGGATTGAACCTCAGAATGATTAGTTCTGAGGTCTGGCCTTGACTACAAAGGAGGAGCTGTCATGCTGAGGTTGATTCTATAAAGCAAGATTCACTTTAGCAGGCCTCTGGTACCTGCTCAGTCTGTCCTTTGTGTGTGTTATCTGTGGAAGTGGCCAGGTGTTCCTCAAACTCAGTGTGAAACTGTATACTGAACATGTCACCCCCAGGGCATCCTGTGAGGAGACTCACTGTAGGCCAAATTCAGGTGCAGCCTGTGCCCTACCCAGGGCCACCTAGAATGAGCCACAGAGCAATCCACAATGGCTGCTGCCTGCACTGGGCTTGGAGGTGCCTTAGAGTGGCTGAGTGGTGAAATGAGGTTGGCTGCTACAAGTGCAGGGCTTGGGGTTGCTCAGCAAGAGATGAGGGGTACACCAAGGGCAGATGCTTCTTGTTTGGGTTTTGTGAACCTTTCAAAGATTTTAGGAAAGTCCACAGCATGAACCAAAGTAGGCCATTTGTATGGTAAAACAACACTGAAAGCAGCTTGGGTAGGTTTGAAAGTTGGGTGAGACAGATTCTCAGGGAATCAGGGCAAAGAAATGGTGTTAGCCATGTTGATGGAAACTCAGATATGATACCCACAAAAGTCCATACACAGTGGGGGGGAGGGCTCAATATAAGCCCACTGCTAGCACCTCTGTCTGGGAAATTGTTGCTTCTCCAGCCTTCGCCCTAAAGCCAGACAATCCAATTCTTCCCAGTATGCCCTTGGTGACTTTCAAACTGTTGTTCCCATGCTGAAGCTCAGAGCAAATGAGTCCATCAGTGAGTAAGTTCATTTGTGGGCCCTTTAAGAGAATGCCTGGGACTCTCACTCAGCAAGAATTTCTGCTGGTTTTTACAGCCAGAAATTAAGGGAACTTCTCTCCCAGCACTGGAACTTCAGGCTTGGGAGCCTGATTTGGGTTTGGGACCCCCTCACTCCTCCAAGAAGACCTCTGAGGCTGAGATATCCCTCCTGATTTCTACTGCCACACATGGGTCTAGGACCAGCCCATTCTGTGTCTCCACCCTTCCTACCCATCTGCATGTGGCTTTTTCTGTATATCTTTAGTTATAGGACTTCTGATTAGCTGGACTTCAGGTGATTTTCAGTGATGGTTGTTCTGAAGTTTAGTTGTAATTTTGATGTGGTTGTGAGAGGATGCAAGCACAGCATTTACTTACTCTTCTATCTTGACTGCAAATCTCCCCATTGTCATTCTTTTAAGTACATTATAAAACATTCTTTCTTTCACCTCAGACCTTTTAACATTCTGTTCTTCCACACAAAGTCTAGTCCAATTGACTGATAATAATTGTGGCAATTGTAAACCCATGTTGTCCTTTTATTTTCTTTGACTTAAAAATCATGGTTTGGTGTAAGTGTTTTTTAATAATTAAAACTTTTTTCTTTCTATCTTGTGAAATATTTTAAATAGTCTTGGGGTGTTCTTATCTTAAAAATTAAAATTTCTATTCTTAAGTTCCAGAAATTTGGGGAAGAGGATCAGCAATATGTTGTATTATTCATGGATCAGTGATTTGCCTTCTGTTTTTGATGTTCTTGTCTTCTGGATATCTTAGTACAATTGTCCTCTGAACTACATGGCTTTGAATTGTGTGAGTCCATTTATACATAGATTTTTTTCAATAAATACTAGAAATGTGTTTTCTCTTTCTTATGATTTTCTGAACAGCATTTTATTTTTCTCTATCTTATTTTATCATAAGCATACAGTATATAATACATATAACATGCAGAATATGTGGTAATTGACTGTTTATATTATTGGAAAGGCTTTCAGTCAAAAGTAGATTACTCATAGTTAGGTTTTTATGAGTGAAGTTACACACAGATTTTCTTTCTCATTGTCCATATCTTTTATATTGGAACACTGCCTTCGTGTATATTTTGAGGTTTTAGGAGTGAGTGAAATGTAAAATTTAATTTTCTAAGTTTAATGAGCATATCCACTAAAATCAAACCAAATGTAAGGTCTTCTAATCCTCTCAACCAGTTAATATCTTTTAATTTTACAATTATATTTTTTTTCAGCACAATTCTTAGAGTGGCCTCTAAATCCTGGAGAGAAATGGCATTTAAAGTACATTTTTCCAATTGTATGTCTGATCCTTATGTTTTATGTAACAAACAAACAAAGAAAAAACCACCATATTCCATAGGTGATAAGTTTTATTATCTTAATTAGCAAAGAAACTAAGCAAGAGACATTAAATCAAAGCTCACGGGGGACCTCACAATAAAATTTTGACTCTGGTGAAGTATAATGAGTGAATGGCCCCAAATCTTCACCCTTGCCATGGCCACACAATGAGCATAGTGTCCTTTTCTCCTACCCTGACTTCAGGCTTGGATGTGTAGTTGCAGTGGGTAATAAAATACCAATGAAAGTATCAGTGAGCAAGTGCAGAGCTTAAACCTTAAGTAAACTCATGTTTTCATAAGAAATTCCCCTGATGTATTAATCAGGGCTCTCCAGACAAACAAAACCAATAGAATATGCATATTATTCATGGCCATTAAAATTGTGTGTGTGTGTGTGTGTGTGTGTGTGTGTGTGTAATGAGTAATTGGCTCATATCATTAAGAAGGCTGAGATCTGCAATTAACAAGCCAGTAAGCTCAAGAGTCACAATGTTTTAGTTGAAGTTCTAAGGTAGGAAATAATCCATGTCCCATGTCAGGGTAGTCACAAAGAAGAGTTCCTTCTCATCTAAGGGAGATTGAGTATTTTTGTTTTATTCAGACTTCCAGCTGAATGGATGACAGCCACCCACATTAGAGAAAGCAATCTGCTTTACCTACTCTAATGATTCAAATGTTTTTGTCATTTGAAAATACTTTCACAGACATACCCAGAATAATATTGATCATATATCTGGGTACCCTGTGGTTCAGTCAAGTTGACACCTAAAATCAACCAATACATCTGGGTAGTTGCTACTTCCATAGCCTGAGTTTCAAGATGAACACACTTAAAGCAGAGCTGTGCTACCTAAGCCCTAACTAGACTCACAGTTTGAAGAACAGTTGCCAACCAAGCATAGCCATATCGGCAAATTCTGAGAATCCACAGAGGCATGAGACTAATTATTGTGTTAAACTATTGAGTTTAGAATGGTTGGACTTACAACAATAATTAATCTATACATCTAGCACTTCCTTATTAAATAACTGAATTGCCAAACATATTTATAAGAAGACCAAGCACAAAGTCATACTAACAACTTTAATTGGAAGATCCCCACTGATACCTATATGTGCTTCTTTATTTTGAGCCATGAGCACATTTGCTGTATTGGAAACTACAAATGCAGTTTTAGGTGGAAAACTAGTGTAAATACAAATGTCAGTGTATATCCCACAGGTGATTGGAAGTAATGTCTGATATGGTGACCAAAATAAGTTATTGAAGCAGTACTGAAGCAATTTTATTTTTTATTTTCAATGTGGCATTCCTTTGTAAGCATTTATTCTCTATGCTTGGTTTTCTAATGTAGTTTCCCCATAATTTATGTTAAGCTAACCAATTTTCTGTTCCTGCATGTGTCATCATTAATGCCTTTCTGATAAATGTGTTATGACAACAGTTTTCTAGTCTTCAAGAATCTAATCTGTGACAAGTGCACTTCTAAAAATATCATTTGTAACTCCCTTAATTTCTGCTGTACTTATTCTGAAATCTCTGGATGTGCACGCCTCGTGTTTCCAACACAGAGCATCTTATTTCCCTGAAGAACATTTGATGATACCCTGATGTTAATGGAGAATCTTTTGTAAAATAAAATAATTTTATCTTGTCTAAGTTACACCTAACCTCCACTAAGATAGCTAAAAATTTTCTATAAATAAAGACAACTTTAATAACAAATCAAGTGTTGAAACCAAATAGACTTGGATTTGAATACTGTGTCCATTACTTAGTAGCCATGTGATATTGGGCAAATGCCTTTTGTCTCCAGCCTTTTGTTTCCTCAGCTTAATGCCTAGTTTACAGGTATCTTATGATAATTAAGTGAGATAATCAATGTAGCAGATAATTTAGAAGTGGTAAGTTGTTTAAGAATGGTATTTCTTTTTTCTACTTATATTTACAGAGGGCACTGTTTATATTTGGAAAGGCTTAATATCAGCTTAATAACCTAATGTCTACTTAATGGTGCTCTTGCTTTAAAAAGTTTTTGGTACTGAAAAGGTCAAGTGATATCTAACTTGTAAAATTAATAACAATATGAAGAAGAAATTAGCAGAATTATGAGACCATAATATATACCTATTACATATACTAAATGAATTCTTCTAATAGATAGACAATTATTTATTATTTATAGTCATTTGAATTTTAGTGCAACTGAGAAACTGCTAAGTCATTAACAAAACAGTATTTGAGGGTTTCCTGGTGGGTAGTGGCTAGGCTTCAGCACTCTCACTGCCTCAGCCTGGGTTCAATTCCCAGCCAGGGAACCAACCAAAAACAAAAACAAACAGTATTAGTATTTTCTTATCCCTTGGCTAAAGATTCACCAAAAAAAAATGTAGTAAAATGGGTTGTATTATTTTATTCTGCTAAGTGCCAAAGGTAAAGTTTTTCTGAATTCCCAGTATATTATAGTATAAATATGAAACAATTCATATGTTAAAAATAAGATTTATAGAGAATTTAAGATATTCTAGGTATTTGCGACACATTTTACATAGTAATTAATTTAAAACTCATAACATGCCTTTGATACAGCTATTGTTATTATCCTCATTTTATATGTAGGACACATAAGTGCCAAATACTTATGTCACCTGAAGTCACACAGCCAAAGAAAGAACCAGTGTCAAATAATACAACAAATGCAACTCATTTATATCCATGGCCAACCATGAAATCTTGGCATTATCTTAATATCCTCCACTGTGGAAACTGAAATCTAATGTTCCAATTTCAGATCAAAATTTCCTAATTTTTCAGTTGTCTCAAAAATTTAACTTCGTTTCACACTTGCAAATTTGTGCTGTTGGACCAGAAAGTAGACAAAGTTCTATATCTCTATGTTTCTTGCTACATAAATCCAAGATTCCTAAGGACCATTGTGAAATGCTTCCCAGCACCCTTCATCTCATCCCCAAGTAAAACCCCACTTGGAAGTGGAGAAATAGGCACTTCACACTCTACCCCAAGCCATTACCCATCTTCTGACTTGATTATCACTGCAGTCTCACCCAAGGAATCAAAAATGCTTCATAATTCAAAGAAAACAATTTTTATCTCTACACATCCCAAAAGTAACTCCTCATCCTTTCCCAGCCAACCTGAGTCTCCCTAAGTGGTACTTAATTCTGAATAGTAGTATATTAGCATATATTCATTTTTCTTAAGATAGAATACTAGAAATCATTGTTTACACTTCATTTTCCCTCATCATTCATATTCACAGGCAATTCTTGTGATCTTAGCTTTTATAAATCTCTAGACTCCATCCTCTTTTATCTTCACATTCTTGTCCCTAGAACAAGCTACAATAATGTTTTATCTGGACTATTGCAATGCAGTTCTATTAACTTGTCCCTCTGTACCTGCAATTGCCTATCTCCATGAGGGCAATTAGTTCACAGAACAAGTCCAATCAGGTTAAAATCATTAGTCAAAATGCTTCAAACTATTTAACAAAAATGTTCTAAAACCTAATATGGTCTTACATTGTTATTTGTTTCTATGTTCTACCACATTGGTCTTCTCTTATTTGCCTAAATATACCTCAGTAGTTACCTCTGGGTCTATTACATGTATCTTTGTCTTAAATAAACTTTCTCTTCCTCTACCTGTTTATTTTCTATTATTCCATCACATCACACTTTAATTTCTTTAGGGAAACGATTCCTTATTACTGGTCCTCAGTAACAAGTTTTCCCTCTACTCTCAAGGTATTCATTCTACTCTTATGGATCTTACTCTGTTGTATTGCAATGTTACATATTAGTGATCATTTTATTCATGTCTACTTCATCTACTAAAGAGCTGTAAGTTCTACAAGAACAACGGTAGTGTCATATATTGAGACTTGAAAATCAAAAGTCCTTAATAAATATCTGCTGATTAATGGATTGATTGATATTAGCAGTAGAGGGATCCTTTAATTCTACTCATTGCTGGACTTCTAGATTGTAGGATGGTAAGAGCAAATTTGTATTGTTTTAAGCCATCAAATTTGTGGTAGTTCGTTAAAGTAGCAATAGTAAACTAATACAATAATTCAGCATTTATAACTGTAGAACTTATTTACAGTGCAGAATTATAATTTTCTGTTTGTTATGCAACCCACCAGATTTTTACCTTCAAGAGAGGAACTTCTCATCCTAAGTAATATCACAATACTTGGCATATAAGTTGAATGAGTAAAAAAGTTTTCTCCCCCAACAATCTAGTAATACAGAATGGCCTTTTGTACGTAACGGCACAATTCTTATTACTCTTACATTTTGAATACTTTTCGTGACTACTACAGAGGTTGCTGGTGTCTCTTTTTGAAAAAACAATGAAACATATTTTTCTCAGTATCCTTTTTCTCTCTTGGTAATAAATGTTTACTTCAAACCTAGCCTTGAGTATCATTTTGCATCCTAATGACAATACAAATAATTATTAAGAATATAAATACATTATTGTTTATTTTTTTCTATAATAATGCTTTTTTGAGGCTATAGATTTGCTACTTTTCCTGATTTTTAGAAACCCTGTATCATGAGGGTTACCAAAATGCTCAATGGTAATGTAATTGAAAAAATCTGACAGATGAAAAATAATAAATAAAATACATTTATACTTTAAGCATGTGTTCTAAGTTAAAAAATATATTCCAATGTGGGGTTGAGTGTATTTCTTTACTCTAGGCTCACTAACTGGAATTGCATGATTTGTAATAACCAGATCCATATGGAATTATATTTGAAGTAGAGTAAGAATCTACTAAAAAGCAATTTGAGCAAAAAAAAAAATCCTTAGAGTAAATGCTTTTAAATTCTTTCACCATATCTGTAAGCATTGTCCTATACTTAAATTGACAGCAATGAATTCAGAGACTCACCTAAATCCTTCCCAAAACCTTCCAATAAGTTTTGTGTATGTGGCTTTATTATGTTTTGCTTCATCTGTTGTCATTAATTATAAAATCATAATAAAATTATAACTGACAGCAATTTTAAGAATAAATGAAGCATGTGAGAAGCACACAACCCAACTGGTGGGAGAAGAAGAGCGTGGACCCCACTAGAAAACCCTCTTCTATTCCAAATCTGCTTCAGGGTTGTGTGATGATAATTCACATAGTTATGGTTAATCTAATTGGTTAAATGCAGATTGCTTAATAAAGTTACTACTGCATATGATTGTCTTTTCTACCTGGAAATTTCTTAGTCCTCTTTTAAAATTAAATTTACACATTACTTCATCCAAGATACCTTCTCTGACATCACCAGACAATTAAATATTCCTGTGCTCTTTGACAATGCCTACAGTACTTAACTTTGAAATAGTCAGTGCATTATTTTCCTCCTTTGGCAACATTGCTGTGATCTCTGAAGTACAGGGATTATGTTTTGTTCATCATTGTATCCCATGGACTAGCATAGACCTGCATCTATACCACTAGCTGACAAATGATGTTTCTGTAGTGAGTGAATGATATTCAAAATATAAATGAATGGTAGATACAGACTGGGTTCATACCTCATGGGGAAACATATTAAAATAAAGTAAACATTAAGGAAAGACATAGTAATGAATATTTGAGTGAAAGTTGTTTGCGAAGAAAAGATTTAAAAGAAAAACAAAATTTTAGGAAAGAAGGATTGAAAGCTAAGCTTTCATTTATACCTGCATTGCTATGTATTAAGTAGAAGCAGGACTAGGAAAGTCATCAAAAAATTACCCAGAGATATAGGAGTAAACAGAATGAGGCAATAGGTTTGGTTCGTTAGATTATTCCTGCATTTAGCAAATTACTTATTGAGAGTTGACTCTTACAGGTCTTAATGAGGCTGTGAGTTATTTGGAATTAAAAAGACCTTGACTGTAATTACATAATTCCAAGAAATTAAAATTTAAGAAAAGAAATAATGATACTGCTTGAGTGATAATGCATGATCAAATGTGCAAGAAAAAGTTCAATAAAATATATTGGAGAAAACAAAAAAAAGTCAAAATTTACCTTCTCCAATTAAATAGAAATTAATAAATAATATCAAGTATGATGTTTAAAATAATATTCAAGATGTACTACAGCATGACTGACAAACAGCATTGACACAGGCCAGTTCGTCCAGCTGAAGCATATCTACTCCTTAGAAGACCTGGGTGCAACATTCTTCACAATAGACACCAATTTATTTTCGCTTCAGAAAAGTTTGGAATAATTTCAGAGTCTATTCTTTGAAGCATTAAATTCTTAGCACTCAGTGTCTTCTTTATTTAGCCCACTATTCTATTCTTCCCCTAAGCCAGGTGTTTAGTCCTCTACTTAGATTTTGAATTTTCAGCAGTTTTTAATAATGCTGACTTTTCAGGTGTTTCCACTATAATTTAAATTACAATTTTCACCAATATTTCTTATCAACATTATAATGCTTAGTGATATTAAGAAATATAATTGTTCTTTGTCGGAAAATTCATGCTCCAATAAGATTAAGATGGTTTTATTCTGCTCTGTCAAAAATATATTTTGAATTGAAGCTACAAATGTACTTTTTTTCAAAATACTTTTATACATAATGAAATAATATGTGTGTGTGTTTTCTTTTTTATCAATAAAATCATCTATTGACACTTTTCCAATGTGACAGTGTCTTATTTTTCTATTTGTAGACATGGATTCAATAGATTTGTCCACCATTTCTACTCGATTCCCTCAAAAGAACAATGGCTTCTGAACTGACTCATGCTAAAATGCAAATGCTTATTAAAATATGTTTTTGAGTAAAACAATAAGCAATTGAGTAAAAAGATGAAAACATGAACTCAACTAAGTAAAAATATTTTAATTCTTGCTACTAACCAACCCCTCAAAATATTCCATACAGATCCATTCATTCAATCATTCAAAAGAGATTTATTGAGCACTATAAACCAGGTATTATTCTAGAATAGACATTAGTGATAAATAAAATAGGCAATGTTTCTACCCTCATGTCATCCATATTTCAGTATAGGGAGACAGTAAATAAATAACCCAGTATATATTTGGATTATGAGAAGATGATAAATACTGTGGACAGAAAGAGAGCTGGATAAAGAGGGTATGGTAGGAAGTCTCTAGGATGGCTCTGATAACACAATGATTTCTGTGTCCTGTTACTCACATTCCTATGGAGTAGCCACCCTGACTGGACTAGTTTTATATATTCTATAACTCATTACAATAATGCAATATAACATTCAGTATATTATTATTAATGGCATACAGCAGATACCCTAGTATGTCACTTCTAAGATTAAGCTATAAAAGACTCCAGTTTAGGTTTGGGTATGTCCCTTCTCTAGAATAACATGTTACCATTATATATATATATATACACACATACATATATATATATATATATGTATATATATATAATGTATATTATTTATATATATAATATATATATACATACACACACACACACACACACACATATATATATATGTATGTATATATGTAAGCTTGTGCAGAGGTTCATGTGGCAAAACACTGAAATGTTTGGCAAACAGTCAAGGCGGACCTTTAGTCTGGCAACAGTCACGTGAGTGAGATGAGAAGCAGACTTTCCCCCCGTCCTGTCAAACCTTCAGATTAGACTACAGTTCTATTCACAGCTCATCTGCAACCTCATCAGACACCTTGGTCAGAACCAACCAGCTAAACTGCTCACAGACTCCTGAACCACAGAAACTAGGAGAGAATAAATATTGTTTAAGCTACTAAGTTTTGGGGTAATTTGTTACATAGTACTAGATAACTAATATATGGAATATAGAGTGTGATACTAGGAAAAGAAGATGTTTTATTTGGTCAAGTTTCAAAGATGTCGTGATTTGAATTATAAGGCTTTACTCAAAGTTTTTACCTCAGAAATAATATGCTTACAATTATTTTATCTAATCTATCTCTGGTCAGATATATCAGTTGACTTTTTAAATATGTTTATTAATTTATCTTATTGTACAGGTAATGTGTATTCTTCTTATAAAGTTTAAATATTACAGAATATGTTAATAAATTAGATACAGAGTTTGGTGACTTTTTCATCAGGTTCTTTTTCCCTATTCATGCATTAATATGTTACACATTAACTTATTTGATCCACAAATAAAATTGAATGATATTATATACTTCATTGTTAAACATTCTATTTTACATTAATCTGGAAAAACTTCTATAGATATAAACCATTCTTTCTAAATACCCTACTTTACTCAGGTCTATGGATAAATCATCATAGGATTAAAGGCTTCTCTTCTGCTGAAACTTTGTTAACTATAATTATTTTCTATTATAAGTAATAATTTTCTGAAATTTTATGAGTGTTTTCTAACAAAACATAAATCATATTATTTAGAAAATATTGTATTAATAAGCCCTATCTTAAAATCATGACATAAATAAGTCAATTGACCAAATTATGGATTTAACAATTTCTAAAATATTTTCTAAACATTAATCAATTCAATTTTAAAAACTCAGTTGTTTAACAATATAATATATAAATATTTCATCCTAAACTCTGTACTTGTCCTAAACAAAATAGTAGTTGATTAATTGAAATTTTGATGAAAACATTTAATGAATTCATAATTCATTTTATCTGCTTGTGCCTCCTTTCCATCCAGTTCACAAATAAAGTCATACAATAAACATGTAACAAACAAAATCGCAGGGATGGTTATGTTACCTTAAAACAGGAGAATGCCTACTAAGTTAACTGACTTTAGTGTGAATTGTTTTAAAATGTAAACATAGTAAGTAGACTACACCAGTTGAAAATGGAATGGTTAGATACTGAATTATATAAAATGTAGAATGTAAACAACGTCCACTCCGGAGCTTTTTGTGAAAAGAATTAGCCCCTCTCCCTTAAGCTGTTCGAATCATGGCCAGCTTCACCACAATCACAGGAATTGTTCCGGCAACTACCTGAACTTATGCCATTAAACAATGACCTGATCTACCCCAGGCAAAGTCATCTACAACTCACCAAATATTTGTATGGCATTCCATATTTTTTAGCTCTCTATCAGTTTGGCAGTACGACTCATTCTGGCCAAGCGGTTGTGAGCAGAAGTGGTGTGTGTCACTTTCAAATAAATACTTGAGAACAAATGTATATTCTTCTACCTCTTAACGCTAGGAATTAACCCTTGTTATAATAAACCACTAAGATTTTAGGGTTTAATGTATTACTACAGTATAAACCAGCCTATCTGCCTAATGCACTGTTTCACTGTTATAATTTTGTATTCAACAAACAAAAAAAGTTTTGTTTTGCACATAACCCTAGTTTTGAGAAAGAACGGGTAATGAGGTCAATATGAAAATTTTTGCATATGAGTATGTCATAGGTATATTTCCATTGTCAATTAA
This sequence comes from Lyroderma lyra, assembly GCA_004026885.1. Classification (NCBI taxonomy): domain Eukaryota; kingdom Metazoa; phylum Chordata; class Mammalia; order Chiroptera; family Megadermatidae; genus Lyroderma; species Lyroderma lyra. The sequence goes on from PVJL010004143.1 coordinate 66,564, forward strand.
TATATTGTAGCAGAATTTTATGCATCAGACTTCTTGTTTTGGTTAATTCTAGTCTGTCTAGAAAATAATTACTTCTTCATATAAAATAAGCCACTGAGTTCTGGCACTGACCTATAGTAATCCCTCCATGAATGGTATTCTATCCTTATGCACACAAATGCCTACCTTCATCCCAGTGAAATCCTTCAATATATTTCATTTGCCATTGCTGCCTGTAATTTTTATTTAATCACTTTCGCAATATACATTTAGAAATACATTTATTAAAATCATATAAAAGTGTGTATTGAGATAAAACTAAATAGCATTTTCTCTTTATCCAAGTAGCACTAAATATAATTCAACATGCTTATGAGTTTAGATCCTTGCTGTCAAAATGCTATAAAAGTACCAACCTCAGAAATGATTCAATATAACAACAGAGCTCATCTTTATATTTAACCTTTTTTCTTGGTACAATTTAAGTGAATTTTTATATGTTCTGTTTTTGGCTCAAATAGAATTTTCAGTAACTCATTCCTCAGGATTCTCTTTTATAAGCCAAACACCTTTTAAAGCCTTCCTTATGTATTTTATTTTCTAGGACATTTAGTATTAGCATCACTCATGGAGAAACTCTCTGGATACGTTCCCGATTCTGTTTTTTTCTTTAAAATTTATACCATAAAATTTTCAGAATACTTTAAACTTGAAACAAAAAACAAACAAACAAACAAAAAACAAACAAACAAACAAAAATCCCTCCAATAGTCCCCTATCTGGTCAGCTACTCACCGATCTCTTTTTGAAATTTTTTGTTCACATGGCCCTGAAAACTACCATTTTAAAAACAATCTATCCTTTCATTTTTCACTCATTCACATGCACAAAAATATTTAATGAATATTTGCTGTACACCAGGCACTGTAACAGACATTGAAGATGAAGTGTCAAAGAGGACAGATACAATGCCTCCTATAGAATATACATAGTAGTGAGGAAGACAGAGGAACAGCAAGAAAGCTTACTAAAATGAGTGTAAATTATGATAAATGCTTAGAGAGAAACCAACAAGATGATGAGATATAGTGTAACTAGAGGAGTGGGGAAAGGCATATCTGGATAACAAAGAAGATGCCTCAAGGAGGGATATTTAAGTGGATGCCTAAAGGAAGAACGGAAGCTAGATCTCTCGGTCAGTGTTTATTTGAAGGAACAGAATTGCCGGAACCCACCAGGGAGTTCTTCTTATAGAGATTTGGGCGCGCACAGTGTAAGGCTCCCATCTTTACAGCTGGTGCTGGAGGCCGGAGTCAGCAGCGCAGGAAGCTGAGAAGGGAGGCTGGAAGAGCAGTGGAGACGGTGAGGACACAGTAGAACAGGTCAGGATGGACTGACACTCGCATCGTTTTCTCACCGCCTCAAGCTGCCAACTTCAATGATTCAAGTTACTTTCAAGAAAAGTTGGTCCCTTTGTCATGGAGCTACACACGAACCTAGCACAGGCACTGAGGAAGCTGAAGGAGGATCTAGTAGTTTCTGAAGGAGCTAACAGGCCCTCCTGCTGCTCCTTGCTAACAAGGCGAACCAGCTGAGAAGATAAAACCTGTGTGAACTACAGCAGCACCTGCATACCCTTTCTTTGCACCGAATGTTTGAGTGTAAAAACACGTGTATTTCTGCTGCTCCTCTTCTGCATTTCAAATCTCCTGCCAAACATCTCTTGTCTTTGCTTATAATTTGGAACTATGCAGGGAAGTGAATTCTGATGAATACGATTCCTTCTTAGCTAAGCTGACATAATATAAAACTCCACCAAAACTATTACATTAGTCAGGTAGGAGTAGCAAATTGGATTTTCTAGGCACTGGGACTAATACATGTGAAATCATGGAACATTACAGTATTTGGTGCACCGCACAAATTGAGAGTAATAGTGGTTGGACAAGAATACAGGAGCAGGAGAAACATGAAATAATATTAAGGACATAAGCTGGGTTGTGATTCTGCAATGTCACATGAGCTACGTACATGGCAAATTGTCCCATTTCCTTCAAAGTCTTCTCTTTTGCCTCTCTCTATGCCCATTTCTTAACTTTGCATCCCAGCTGCTAAAATGGGATTACATCTTCCAACTAAGATGGGAGTACCCCATATTCTGAATGCACATTGTAATCACCTGGAGAAATAATAAAATTCTCATTCTTGAGTCTCACTGCCCAAGTTTACATTTTACATTACATGTTTCTGAGCTGTATTTTGGTTATCTCCTGAAATAGAATAACATAAAGATGGGCTTAATCCAGGGTAGCCCTGGATATGTGAGAGTTTTCATTAGCAATTAGCCTCTCCTTTTCTGGGGCCCTGGAAGAAAAGTTAAAATAAGTAATTGAAAATAAAATTTTGGGTCATTTTGGATGATAACACACTGGAATTTTGCTAGCACCTGCTAGTATTCTTAGTACAAAAAGATCTAAATGGCTACTTCCATTTGAGATGACTAACTGTGGGATACTCCGGGAAAGACATTTTTCCTTTATTAGTCTCCTAATTAGGTTTATTAGGTTTGGAATGACGTAACTTTCCTCTGCTTCCTTCTCAGATCCTCTACTTCCTACTAAGAAAAATGAAATAAGACTGAATACAATTTGTGGGGGAAATTATGAATTGCATGTTATCCTTTTCTAGACCCTGCAGATATGCCAGATATTTAAATAGAAAAACTCACTAGCAAGAGATTATTCCTTTTTCCTATCGACTTATTAAAGCATAGCAAAGGGGTAATGTATTTGAGAAGAAAAAGAATGTGGTCTATTATTAGTTTTAAACTTCAAGTTTTAAGTTTTGGTGGGAACTACTTGCTTCCACCATTTTGTACACCTTTCCACTACCCAAGTCCAAATGAGTCAAAGTAACATTACTGAGCCAACATTAGGTTTGGGTAAGTGTGTTAATGTCATAGTAGATACATAGTAAATGAGGGGTAGATAGTCAATACATAGATTTATGGAATAGATCAATGTGGCTAAATGGAGATGAGCAATGGCATAAAAGTAATATCTCTGGAGTCACATGCTGCCTCCATCACTTTTCTTTGTGACTTTGGTTAAATCACTTCACTTTTTGGTGTCTCATATTTCTGATCTATAAATAGTGATATTCATATCCTAAAGGCTTATTGTGAATTCTGAAGATTAAATGAGCACTCGGAAAAGCACTGTATACTATATAAATTAATGCACGCACACATACATATATGTATTACTTGTTTATGTAGTATATGCTTATATTTATAACCTTTTATATAATTCTTAGAAGAAATATGTAATTAATAAATTCATAAATTACTAGATCACATACAGCATATTACTCATAAGAATTTGCACAATTGAGATCATCTGGCCTGTTCAGTGGAAAGGAAATGAAGGAGCAAGTATTAAGTTTATTTATTCATTGTATCACGGCAAGATTTGTGGTCTCATGTGGAATAAAGGAAAGTAAGATTCTTACAATTGTCATGTAGCAGGGTAGCATTTCAATTATTATGCTACTTGGAAAAGGTTATGGTCTCAAAAACGTAATTTCTATTCAGCATTATAACAGGGTATGCAATTGATTTCATTCATTTTAGTGGAGGGAATCAGAAGCATAGATGATGAATCTCTTTTCAAAGAAAAACAGTTTCAGTTTTAGAAAGTAATTTATGAGGTTACATTCATGTCATGAACAGAATAAAGAATGGCAAGAGATAGTAGCACTGTCCCATTATTTACCAATGATCCCTATTTCTTTTCTTTGGTGTCTATTACTCTATGAAGTGGTGTTTACTGCTTCTCATTTTTCTCTTTAGCAGGAGAAGAACAATTGCTCCGCTCTTCATCACAAGGTCATGTTGACCTGCCTCCCCACCTCTACTGCTTTCTCTGCTGCTATAAATTACACACACTGCTGAATTCCACGGAGGAACCAATCAATACCAAGATAACTGCTTCAACCAGAAATTGTCTTTATTGTTGTCGTTTTGTATTTATTGTTGTTTATAATGTTGATATTGTATCATCAGTAAATAGTTAACCACTGATGTTCCCAGTTGTTCCAATGGGATAATAGATACACGCTATAAGAACTTTAGAACTTGCAAATTTGTCTCATCAAGTCTCCTCATTTTACAGAAGAGGAAATAGAGATTAAGAGAGGCAACATGGATACACCTGAGTTTAAGCCACTTTCTTTATAATAAACCCACTACTAAGGTCAAAATATAGTATCACCATAACCACAATAAGAATAAACTGACAATTTACCTAAAAAGGCCAAGTAATTATAACAGGAAATGGAGAATTATAACAGGGATATGAAAATGCTGTGAATAAAAAAGAAAGCTATAGACAAAGAGGCATTACAGTCTCTTTATTCTTGAAAAAAAAGTAGCAAAGGTGGCAAGATAACCCTAGGTCTTATTTAGAGTCCCCAAGCCACCATTGCTGCTATAGAAAAATATTACTAATACCTTTATTTAGATCTAGAAAGTGTGCTGCATGATTGTAGTTGAAGAAACTGTGAATGATTGATCTTAAAAGAGAGAACTTTTAATACAATAGTAGTATTTAAAAATTGTGAAGGACTTTCTAACTGGAAAGTTTTCAAATTGAGAAAATTAAGAGGAATAGTGGGGCTAAGAGAAAGATCTTTTCTAAATACAAATATTAAAGAGGCAGAAAGTGAGCAACCCAATCACGAGTGTTCAGATAAAGGGAAGAAGGCCAGTATTAGGGAGCAAATGCCAAGTATACTTTGTAGACAATGAATAATGGAAAATTAATTAAAATAACCCTGAAGATTTTTTCCCACACAGATTCTTTGAGTCATGGTACACTGTAGAGGACAGGCAGAGCTCACTTGCAGGTGGAAGTCATAATGGACAGTTGAATGTAAAACAAGTGGGTTAATATATCACATGGTCGATTCCTTCTCTTCTACTTCAACAAATAATACCATACATTTAGATCTGTTTTATATCTATTTCCTCCAGGAAGATTCTATTTTCAGCTGACTTGCAATTATCTTAATATCATTTACTGTTATTTGTTGGTTAGACCTCAGAAACATCATTTAGGGCATTAACTGTCTAGTCTGTGAACTCCTCTCAAACTCTTTATTATTTACATTCTATTTGTCATAAGGATCTAAAACATTGTTTTATGTGTTTTCATCTCTCTCATAATATTTAATTAATTTTCTTTTAATTAATCACATACATGTTATATCCTCCACAGAACTGGGAGCACCTTGAAAGTAAAAACGTTGTTTTGTTACTCTTGGATCCTCCGTGCCTAGAGTATGTGTGGCACATTACAAGTGTCTAGTAAAGGTTGGAATGGATGCATATAAAATGATTAAATAAATAAGAATGTTCCATCTGGTAACAGAGTAGTACTCTGAAGGGCTGAGATCATCTCATACGTTAGGCTACACCATAGCTCTTGTTGATGTGCATACCATATAACAAATACTAAATTTTACTGCATGCTTTAATTTAATTTCTTTAACTTTTTTATACTCTGTCATACTACAGTATCATGCCATAGTACATTATACTTGATTAATATGCTTTATAGGTACACCTATATAAAGTGAAGCAAATTTCTAATATATTGCTTATAAAATTATTATCATTTATAGTCTGCCACAATCTTAAAACCTATTATCTTCCATGCAAAGAACTCTAGAAATATGCATCTCCAGGGAGAACAATTTTAAATAATGTTTCCTTGAGTCTAACGAATAATTTGTATGAGTGGAAATTCACACTAAACACTGAAAAAAGTCAAGAAAGAAATTACTTTCATATCACTCGTTGGTCACTCTTTCAATAATCATTTATCAGATACCTACTGCACTAGTTCTACAGCAGCTGTTAAGATTTTGAAGATAAGACTTTCTCTTTTCCTATGCCTTATGTAAAAATAACAATAGTAAAGATTAACACCTTTTTAGAGTTGTTGTTGTGTTTTGCTAAGCTTCAAATATAAATCATCTCACAAAAATTTCACAGCAACTGCATAAAGAAAAGTGTCCTTGTATTATATAGATGAGTGAAGTAAGGGTCAGAGAGATTAAGTGACATGCCCAATGTCCCACAATCAGTAAAGGGAGTAGTGACAACTCACACTGGGGCAGGCTGGCTCTGCTGCTGACCTCACAGGTTTCCCTAATGAACTCAGTAAAGAGGGCTCATCTTCATTCGATAGGGAGCCTCTCTCCCCAGAGCACCTATTTTTTTCTGAGCAACCTGCCATAGCTCAGCCTTATTTAGATATATTTCACATGAAGTATTTTATTGGATAATATATCTGAAGTTATTTTTTTAGACTTGTAAACAACAAGGTCTTACAAGGGTGTCCCAGGATGTGATTTCCCTTCTCTCCCCCTACACTCACCTGACCTCCACTCTTTCCCAACGTTTTACTTGGATTTGGAGTCCTTTATACCAGGTTCTGTTTGGAGGACCTTTAATTCTCCGGCAGAAATAGTTGTATAAGCAATGGGCATGGCAAAATATTCTATGTGTTGAAGTTCTACACTGCCATTCCCCAGCTCTGTAACTTATCACATAACTTGACTGAGCCTTTATGCTTTAATCTGTGAATAGAATGAGAAATGTCTATAGAAAATAAAAGGCATCAGCTTCCTGAGGAAATCTGGTCACAGTGTCATGTGGCAATATCAGCACTAACAACATCTTTGTTGGGCAGATTTTTAGTTTTGCTGAAGGTATTCATTCAGTCAGGTCAGATGTTCAGCCATTATGCCATAATAAGCCAATATTGGTGATTAAAATATCGAAACACTTCCTGGATAATAAATAGTTGCATCTCTGGGTCTTAAGTGCCTCTCTGCTTCCCCAACTGTCTCTCCCATCCCCTTCCCTCGCATCCCTGAGGTCTTTCTACTTTCCACAAAATAAAAGTAATGTTGGCCCAGCAAATCCCTTCAGCACTCTGTTCGTTTCCACAGGTTATAGCCTTTCTAACTAAACAGAACTCTTGCTATAATGGCTGTAAATTGGTTTTAAAAATATTCTTGTTTTAAACAAATATTTCTTGAACATACTAAGTGCCTCTCAGAATGAAGTATACACAGCTCAGTTGGAGAATTTAAGGTCTCTGCTTAACCTTTCGGAAAAGAGAACCAATTTCAAAGAAATAAGGAACACTATTGGCAGCTTGTTTAGAATATGATTATAGGAGTCTGACTTTAGAAAGAGCTGAAAGTAATCAGTATGCTACACAATTTTCTTAAGTGTTTATACTGTTCTCTCTACCACCTAAGTGGCTTACGCTTAATGAGAATTGGGGATTTAAGCATTTAATTTTATTCTCTACTATAAGGTATAAATTGTTTATGTTCTTCTGAATAGTTTCTAAACTCACCAGAAGCCTTGGCACCTGGATTCCCATTGACATTTGGTTCTCATTGAATGTTACATGTGCTGAAAAGCCATTTATTACTTTACAGCAATTTTTTCCTCACCTCAATCACTAATGACTCATCACAGATCCATTATGGTCCAGTTATTCAACTTCTTTATGGAGTAAGTTTGTATTTCATTTTCCAAAAATCTGTGCTTTCAATTTAAACCAGAGGAACCATTGACATACAGATTCAGAATATACTTCTGTAAGCTTTCACATGGGAAATACTTTTCTGCAACATAAAACTCGTTTCATTAAAGAAAGTAAAAATGTTGACACCCAGAAATAAACTGATCAGGATATTAGTCATTAACGAATCACAATATCAAGTGAAAGTACACTGGAGAGAATAATCTGAGTGGAAGACAACGTGAGTCCAAAATACTTTTGATATTATTAGTGAGATCTATTTTATACTTAATATTAACACTGTATTTGCCTAATAGACAAATCAATTATACATTGAGAAATGAACTCTATTGGGAACACTGAAGCTAGGTTGTAGAACCTAAATATTGAGTCTGCCATCCACAGAAAGGTCCATAAAGGATAGATCTGTACTTATTATAACTGATTAGCTTTTTGTAATTCTGAATATAACTTGTAAAGGCAAAGGATGTCCCCAAGCCATCTTCCCTGTAGCACAATTAAGTTCCAGTTCTAATCACCTTCACAAGATTTTATGAACTGAAATAATTATAGCCATTAACTTTGATAATTATTCTACATAATCATGAATGTAACTGTAGCACAAATACACAAGTAGATTAATTTCAGTGTGTTAGAAGGCTGTGAAACTGAGGGGGCATGATAGTTGGACTAAACAAGGAATTTGCTTGTACATGTAAATTATATGTAAAACAAGTTTAAAGATAATGTCAGACACTAATGCTTCCTCATTATGCTTGACTCTCCTGAAACTTTTCAGTGAGATTCAGAAACATCTCAATGATATTGCAAGAGAGAATAACCAACTACTGAGAGCTCAGAAAGGTATTTCACAGTCATAAGGAAGAAGTATATAAGGGATCATAGATTAGATTGAATTTATTCCCAAACATACCAAAATTTATCTCTTCCAAACATGGAAGAAATCAAAGTTTACTTGTCTGATATACACTTTTGTGAAAGCTTCCTTCCTGAAAAGATTATTTGTATAGAACTGGTAAATAGTAGAGATTTAAAGATTGCTGTTTTTTCTTTCTTTTTTGACAACTTCATAGCCCTTCCCTCCCTTCAATAGTGAGTTTGTCTTTTTTTTCTCATTTCTCCTAAATTGCTAAATGACAGTTTGATGGGATTTAAAGTATCAAATGTTGTGATTGAAAAAGAATATATAATCTAACAAAATTCAGAGAAAAGTAGGAAGAAAATGCTTACTACAACAGATAGAAAAATAACTTAAAATTAATTAATTAACAATTAAATTTCAAGTACTTTCACAAGATTTATGCATTGAACTAGTTTATAAAACAGGTATTAAGTTCTAACTATACCACTTAAAGATATTATGTCTACTCCTTTAGCACTTATTTGTGATGCCAGGATGAATTAAACAACAGGCATTCATTAACTACATATTACAGGCTTGTCACTAATAACTTCTAAAGCAATTGGTTACAGTCAAATTACATGATCAGCTTAAGAGAAATTTAAAATATAATCATAATGATAATTTAAGACAGTGTAACTGATCTTATAATATGAACTGAATGATATAAATTTTCAAAAAGGAAAGAGCTTGGATTAGGTTGAAGTACTCAAGCAAATAAGAAAGAAAAGGAAAAAGAGACACTCATAGAATAAGTGGAGTGTATGAAGCTGGAATTAAGTACTGAAAAATGCATACAATATTGACAAGCCATAAGAATGCAAGATGAATTTCAAGAGAGAATCCACTCCAAACTGATAAATGACAAAGTGCACAGAAAGCAGCAAGGAGAGCACAGGCGAAGTATTGCAGGGAAGAGAAATATGAAGAAACTGGCATCTGTAAGTGAGTGCTGAATAAGGAGATAGATTTTGGTGTCCACAGCAACAGAAAAGAAAAGAGGGCTGTGGTCCTGATGGAATGTACTGAGAAAGCTAATGTGTTTACAGAGGCTGGACAACTTGCAAGCCACTGGATGGCTGAATGCAAAGGCACATCAAATTCAGACATTATTTTGAAAGCCTCTGTTTGGCACTAAATAGGAACCAATGTTCCAAATTAGTAGCAGATTATCTGATACAAAATGTTATTTTTAAGACAAATGCATAAAAATGTATTCTCCCAAGTGATCTGTCCATTCATGTGTAGACCCCAAGCAGGGTGAAGAGAAAGTAGAAGCTACCTCAACATCAGAGAACAAGGACAAGAACAAGTCAGGTGTTAATGCCCTAGCAAAAATCTCTAATCTCAGCAATGTCCTGAAAGTTTAATAAGAATAACCCAAATATAAACTCAAGGAAATGGTAGAGAAAGTGAAGAGAAAGGATAAGAGCAGATGAATAGATAACACTGAGATAGATTTTGCCTGAACATGTGTTTCGTTTAGCCTACAAAGTGTTTTTAGCAAATATTGAATTCCCAATATTTAGAAATTAGAATATTTAATATTAGGAAAAAACCCTGGAATTCAACTTTGGAAACCCAAACTGCAAAATTAGGTTCACATTCCTGAATGGCAAACAATGGATTACTCTATCAGAGCACCTTCTCTTTTAGAATGGCATTCTTCAAGCTGGGATATACAACCTTGAGGGCTCACAAAGATCTTACAATGTGTACATGGGCATGCATGGTTTTAAGAGAATAGAATTTCTAATTTCTTAAAGTTAATCTGTCTCAAAAGCAATTTGGGGGAGCAACCTGCCTGTTTTTCTTAGCAAATTTTCCATTCACAACTATCTCTACCTCTCATTAATTTCAAATATTACTATGTTGCATTTTGCAGGATGTCAAAGCCTCTAGGTCAACAAACTATAGGAAGAATTCAAAGTATTGGTATCAGCAATGTCTCTTGTAGACAAAGTCAGACAAACCATGTAAAGAGTTTTGTATCTTTGCCAATCTTAGTGACTTGAAACATGGCTTCAGAAATCATGCATCTTTATAAGAAATTTTCTCACGTAAATATTTTGTAGTGTGGAACTTAAGAAGTATGAAAATTTTCATTTGTCTATATTGACTCCTTACTCTAAACTGCCTCTCTCCAGTTACTGTTGAAAAGAGCACTGTTGCTGAGTAGACAGACATTCATGACATCAAAGCAAAGCACTGATAAGAAATATTGATAAAAACATTGCACCTTTTTATCTAGGCATAAATTCATGGTAAGGCTCTATGCCTTTATTGAGCTGACCATTCATCCATCCATCTGAGAATCAAAATTCAGAAGTCAAATGGTTAGCTCAGATGTTTATTTGTGCTGGCAAAGGCCTACCAGGTGAGGACCATGTACATTAAGGATAAGGAAAGGAGTTAAGTCCAGGACATCCTGGTCTGGGAGAGAACTTGAGCCACTGAGATTGAGGAAGCGTCCTGAACCTGTATGGCAGGGCATCCACGTCTGAGATGTGTTTACACACGCTGTGACATGCCCCTTGCATAAAAACAAGACCCTTCTCTATGGAGTCCCCATGCTGTTGGGGATTGTTGGAGGTTATTTTGATATTCATGAGTTTTCACAAATCCATTATGATACTGTGAAGATTACAATTGTTCCTGAATTAGAAAAATAACTGAAAATGAATAAAGTATCATTGGAATCAGAGTATGAGAAAACAAAGGACTCTACTTTTGATGACTGGAAAAATACTTGAAGATCCAGGCCCTGGGAAGATCCTGACCTCCAAGGACAAAATCCAGAATTCCTGAAGACTAAGACAACGTGACTATGGTGATTATTTTTCCTTCTCTCCTTCTTTCTGTTTTTTGTTTTTTTTTTGTTTTTAATAAAATGTTATCAACTGGAATTCCCACTCTATATTCCTATCCAATAGAAAGAAAATTCCAGACCTGCAGAAGCCTGGGTGTGAGTAATTTGATGACAGATAATCTTGGTAAAATTTCAGTACAGGCTTTTATACTTCCTAACTCTCCCATTTGCAAATGAAAGTAACACTGTTGACCACATATATTTTATATCACTCAATAAACATGTGAACACTGCTTAAAAAAAAAATCATTTCCATTGAGACTTGAACACCAATCATATTTTTCTTGATAAAATACTTAGTCTTATGTAGCAGATTGTCAAGGAGAAATCCCTTTGTCTTTTAGTTACAAAATAGAGATTAATTCACAGATATAATTAATCAAATCTGCAGATCCAATGTTCCAATAAAATATTTTAAAACCTATGTTAATATAAAAGTTTATTATAAAAATATTATACTCAATATATTAATAAAGCTTCTATTTCCCAGCCACTTTTGGTACTTAACTAAAAGGATAATAAATATATTAGCTAAAAATCATTTGCTAAGACTCAGTAGAGCATTTTGGTTACTTCTAAATATTTAAGACAGGCACCAAGTAACACATTCTCTTACAAATCAAGTACTTTCCAAATCTTTCATTTTAAGAAAATTAAAAAAAATAGTAACTGAGTTCTGTAATGCTAGATCAATGAAAAATATCAGAATATAGGTTTTGGAATATAACTTGAAAGGAATGCAAAGGATCTGTAACATTGTAATACCAAAATGTCTTCCATTCTGTCAACTTATTTATATAAACATTTTTTCCCTCAAACTTGTATGTGTAAAAAAAAAAGAAAATAGTAATGATGCTACATAATAGCTCATTTTAGCGATACTAGTCATCTATAGTTACATAATCTAATTCAAAAACAAGATATAATCCTCTATATTTTGTTACATTATCCTCTAACTTTGTATTATTTTTAATAATTATAATGGTAAACACAACATATGTTTGTGTTGTTACAATAAATATGCATTAATAATATAATTAAAATGCAACTCAAAATTTAACATTAAGCTTACATTAAATGAAAATTTTTAAAAGAATTTAAGTTTAAATGTATATACATATTTTTGATGCACAAAAGTATGATACAGTGATTAATAAAACACTTTCAGGCATAAATGTATTACATAATAGGTAAATTCTAAATTCAGGGAATGGAACAGAAATATGAGTTTAAGAAGAAAAAGTGATAAATTTACATTCTTTCTGGTTTATTTATATTTTAAATGATATTGGATATTAGATTACTATGGTATTTCAATTCCAATGAATACATTTATAAGAGTCACCTAATAGTTGTAGTTTTAAATGGCCATATTTCAGATCCCCATTTACAAATACAAGAGGATGTGTATAATTTTTTTTTAATATTTTGAAGCAATACAGGAACAATATTAGAAGATTACTTGTTTAGAGACAATTGAGATTTGAAAGTTTAATTGCTACCAAATTCATTCTTAATAAGGCAGTTGCAGATTTTTTAGTTATTCAGCCTTGCCACATGGGAGTCTGAGGCACTGACATGCAGTACTTCTTAATCCGGTCAAAAATCAATTAGAAAATTAAGCAGGATTGAATTTTTGTGACAAGTCCAGCTGTGAAATACTGAGAAAAAGCAGAGGCTTATATAACAGAAGTGAATAAACAACATGAAAATATTGTGAGATCAGATTGTGGGGAAGTTTGAAATCAAACAGAATTTTACATTAATTATAAATAAAATGTCTATGAATATTCTCATTTAGACATCTCAAAGGAATGTTGAACAGAAAAAAAACACTTGAGTAAAGATAAGATACTTGGAGTAAACAATATTTAAGTGCCAAGTGAAATAAGATCTAAACTATAAAATATTATTGAATGGTGGTAATGGGTAACATAATATTAAAATATTAAGATTGTGTCAAGTATTTATAATTAAAAGTTAAGTTTACTATTATTGTTGATAGCTAAATTATTTCAGCCTAAATTTAAAGCATTAAAAGCAGAGTTGTAAGATAATGTGTAATACAGTATCTTTAAAAATTACAGAATAGTAAAAAAAATCATTAAATTTTGATATTTCATCAGAAAGAATATTAGCTCAAATTTACTGAGTGCTTGCTATAGACCAGGAACTATTCTAAATATCCACCTGTATTAATTCATTATAATAATTCATTACCTTTTCTAATCAACCCTCTGAGAAAGGTATTATTACTATTATTATGTTAGTGATTTCTTTAAAAACTGAGGTAGAGTTTATGGAGTCTGAATCAAGCAGAAGAAAATGCTTAAATCAGATACCTTATTTCTTATTCAGTCTATAAGGCAGAAAAGCTTACAAGCTGTAGCATTTTAGAACTGAAAGATAAATTCAAATCTCTTTGGCACAAAATCTCATTTTATCAATGAAGTAATTCGTCATTGTGCCTAGACCAAAAAAAGCAAGACCGTAATTGGATACAAACTCTCCTAATACACACTGCCTTAATATAATCATGTATTTCATTATGAATATGAGGAAACCAAGAATAATTTCAAAGGGTTGTTTTGAGAAGTTAATTGGTTAATTCACATAAAACACCTAGAATAGCACCTGGTATATAATTAGGATTCAGTCAGTTTGAGCTAATATTGTTTTACAGACTGATAATTAATTTTATCTTACCTTTAAATATTCCATCTCTTCTGCAAATCCCAGATTTCTTTCATGTTGTTCAATCATCATTAGGCTTTACATCTTTTTAAAGATACAATTAATCACATAGAGGCTCAAAGTCTAAAAGTATTTTTAATGACTTAAAAATACAATTATTTATAATTGTTTTAGTGCTGTTAAAAGATGAAAATCTGTGATGCTTGCATGTACTGACATGTATTTCTTACAACCCATAATTATGTCTGAACAATCTAATGATATTTTGAACATAGCCATCAAGTTGTATGCTTAAGAATATATAAAGGATTGAAGTTAACGCTTAAGTAATACTGTATAAATGTTTTTCCTGGCATATTTTCTAGTACACAACTTATTTTTAGTGCAGTGTTGCTAAACATAGGTTAGGAGACTTTGGGAAAGAGGAACTATATACCTCTAGGAATTTATCAGTCTTAGGATATGGGTAAATTTGTAGTTCGACAAAGCCCTCACCTCCAGATGGTATATATCTGTAATGAACATGGCCCTAGTTATCCCCATTAAGAACCTGGGCCCTAAAGAAACACAATTAATATCTGGGGCTACATTGTATATACTTGTTAGAAAAAAAACTAAACAGTTGAATTATTAACTTTTGAACAGATTAATGAAATGTTTTAGAATAATACCCAAGTGAAAATCAAAATATTTAAGGGAAGTTTAAAACTTATGGGTTTTGTGTACTCAAAAGCACCAAGTATTTGTAAACATTTATATCAAGTTTGTCCAACCCCTGGCCTACAGGCTGCACATGGCCCAGAACAGCTTTGAATGTGGTGCAACACAAATTTGTAAAGTTTCTTAAAAAGTTATGAGATTTTATTTTGCAACATTTTTCTAAAACTCATAAGCTACCATTAGTGTATGTCATGTGTGGCCCAAGACAATTCTTTTTCTTCCAAAGTGGCCCTGGGAAGCCAGAAGTTTAAACACTCCTGATTTATAATTTCAACTAAAAATTTTAACTCTCATCCAGATGGTTAGCATTGTAAAATACGGATCCTTAGCTCCCTTTGATTGTGGTGTGGGATGTGGGGAGGCAGGTGGTTTACTGGAGAAACTGGTGTTATATCTTTAATAACATTTTGTGCTCAGGAAATTTCATTATTGAATTCTTATGTATTATATTGTCAGTTTCTATTCCATATGTATGTATTAATTATTCTCTGATAAAAAGCACTGGTTTGCACTCACATTTATTAAGAGTTCATTCCAAGTAGACCCAAAATGGCAAACACTGTGCCTGCTTCCTTACATGAGCACATTAAAATTACAACTAAATTATAGAACAATCAATCTGGAGAACCATGTGAAGTCTAGCTGAACAGAAGTTTTATAACTAGTGACATAAAGAAGAGGCCACATTGAGATTGATAGGAGGGAAGGAGAAATGAAACAGGCTGTCCCCAAATCTCTGTGTAGTGTTTGGGAATCAGGAAGGACATCTTGTTCATAAAGGTTCCCGCCAAAGGAGTGAGGGACCCCAGCCCCATACCAAGATCCCCTGCCCAGAACACTAGTGCCAGGAAAATGAGACCCCGCCACATCTGGCTGTGGAAAAAGTGGAAATTACAACCATCCGTGTGGAACAGAAGGCTGCTGGAAACCCAGATGTCCTCCTAAAGGGCTCACACAGACTCACTCACTTGAAAGTATTCACCCAGGGCACTGACAGAGAGACAGCAACTCAGGGGGCATCGGAGGCATATGGGGTGGCAGACTAAGTTTTACTAACTTAGAAAAGAGCTCCCACTAGATTGTCAACTGAATTTTCAACATAAACTTTGCAGGTCTGAAGGGATTAGCACAAAATATTCAAGGACCTACAACTAAGATTATTCTACCCAGCAAAGCTTTAATTTAGAATCAGAGAACAGATAAAGAGCTTCCCAGACAAGAAAAAATTAAAGTTCATTACCAGCAAACCAGTATTACAAGAAATGTTAGAGGAGTTTTTTTAAGATGGACAAAAACAATCAAAATTATGAATAATAAAATGGCAACAGCTACATATCAGCAATTTCTTTCAATGTAAATAGATTAAATGCTCCAATCAAAAGATATAGGAAGGCTGAATGGATAAGAAAATAAGACCCTCACATATGCTGCCTACAAGAGACTCATTTCAGATTGAGACACATACACACACACACACACACACACACACACACACACACACAAAGTAAAGGGATGAATAAAGATATTTCATGAAAATGGAAACAAAAAAAAAAACTTGGGTAGCAATAATTATACCAGACAAAGTAGACTTTAAAATAAAGACTATACCAAGAATCAAAGAATGACACAACAATCGCACTTCTGGGTATTTATCTGGAGAAAGCCAAAAGGTTATTGTGAGGGGACATGTGCATACATATGTTCAGTGCAGCATTACAATGGCCCAGATGTGGAGGCAACCTGAGTGTCCACTGATGGAAGAACAAATAAACAGGAGGTGGTTCATGTATTCAATGGAGTATTGCTCAGCCATGGAAGGGAATGGGTTCTTGCCATTTGTGGTGGCGTGGATGGATCTGAAAAATACTGTGTTAAGTGGAGTGTGTCAGACAAAAACTGATGCAGTGTGATTTTGCTTATATCTAAAGAACAATATAAACAAACGAAACAGAAATAAACTCATAGATACAGAGAATATTTTGATGGTTACCAGAGGGTGGGGGTGAAAAACAGGTAAGAGATTAAGCAGCGCAGATTGGTTGTTACAAAGTAGTTATGGGGATACAGGGTATAGCATAAGAAATATGGTCAACACTATTGTAATAACTATGTATGGTGTCAGATGGTACTATAATATAATAGATTTACTGGGGTGAATGAGGGAGGGGATAGGGGGCAAGGTAAAGGGATTAAGAAGTACAAGTGGTTGTTACAAAGCAGTCATGAGGATATAAAGTCAAGTATAGAAAATGCACATTTAAAAAGTTCATTCCATTAAGAAATCAAAAGAAATTTAAAAAATTGAATGAGTAATTATTTATGTGGATTTTCCCCCATTTGAGTTTAGTTTATGCTACGTAAATCTAGAGTAAATCATTTTATGATTTACATAATTGACATTTATCATGGTTAAATATTCAGTTAGAATGTTCACAGGATGGTCTTGTCAGCTTGAAACTGTTGGACTCCAGGTGCTGCTTATGAGAATATTTGTTTTCAATAAACTGTCCTCCAACATAAGCAGCTGTATTTTGTTAAGAAGTTTCAAATCTTGAAAATATGCAGTTTCTTCATTTCTTCTTGCATTCTATATGCACTCACATTCAGAAACCAAAATATATGTCTGAGAAAGAAAAGATGCAGTGAGAGATAGGGACTGAAGAGAGAGGGTAAGAAATGGAAGAGGGAGAGGGAGAAGGAGAAGAGTGATCAATACCACATTTTCTCTTACACTTTCCATGAAGTTTGGGTAGACAAGAGAACTAATGAAACTGGTTATTTTCATCTCCTTGAAGTTTATTGCAATATTTGAAAATGCTAAAGATTCTGAGGGATTTTCTTAATTTAGATCAGAGCAGTTCAGATGACTTATCTGAACTTTATTCAACCAATTATTTATATTAAAATATGAAAAAGCCCTACATTTTAAAATTTATCTTACTTAGCCATTACTAATCTAAGTCAAATAGTTCTTGTCTTCAATATGAAAAAACTTGCCTGTCTTCAGGTTAAGCAGGTTTTTTTCTCTCTTTCTCTCATTATCTTAGCAGAATGCTTATTCTTAACATTTTCTTTCTTTTTTATTTTGTTTACATTTTGTATGTAACAGCAACAACTAAATACTGACATTTTAAAAAATACTCCATAATCATTCTTGTTTTAAGATTAATTCTCAGAAATACCTCTTGCCTCCTATTGGTCAAAAAAGATCTTTTTACCTCTTACTAGTCAAAATGTAATCACCCTTAATTGCAAGGGAGGCTGATAAATATACTCATTCCTGTCATAGATACTTTGTTTTCCTAGGTATATATTTTTTAACTTCCTAAGAAGGAATGATATTGAGATAGAAAACTAGACATCTCTGTCATAGAGCTTTATAATTTATTAATTTATTTTACGGATTTACAGCTTTTACAATAGTCTTAAGGATATAGTAAAATACCTGGAAAATATTTCTATTAATAATATATTCATGAATTAAAAAGAAAATGTAGCTATATCTATGACATGTTTAATAATATGAAAATTATATCTGCTAATGAAGAATGGCTGAAATGTAATCATGGAAAAAGTAAAACCACTGTGATGGTTGGGGTAATAAGGCTGTTACTAATGTTTCCTTTTTTGTTGTTGTTCAGTTAAATTTGGAATTCTACAAGTGTTATTTCCTAATGTTTGTGTGAGAGCAATTGAAGCAAGAAAGAAGGAATCTTAAAATTTTATAGTTTGATTTTTACAATTTATTGAATAATTCTTTCAAGAGCAGTGATCATGAGAATGCGTGGACAATTGAGGGACTTTAGGTAAACTAAAGAAAGAATATTACACATGGTACACTTTATTTTATTTTGATTTTTTAAATTTTTTCATGTAGTTATGAGCAGTTAATGTTTTAGAAAATGCTTAGGGGGCATTATTCAAATAATTTTAGCTCTTAAAAGTCTGTTGATAAATTAATTATTTACTAATATCAGTAAATGCAGGCCTTTCTATCTATATAAACCAAGTAAAGTTCTTCTTCACTGGTGTAGAAAGAAACTATAATTTCAAGGGCCTCCAAAATCTTCCTTTCCTATCATCTATGTAAGAGTGATGTTATCATTATTCACAAATATCTGACTCATGGTTACCTTACAGGACAAGAGAGGATACACACCCCTATCTTTGAGATGGGACATGGTTATATAATTAATCAGGCTCAGTTATCTGTAGGTGGAAGCGATTTACCTCACTTTTGACTGAAAAACTTAACTGCCAGAGACACTACAGTCTTACTTCCCTTGTGCTGGTGAATGGAAAAGATTTCACCAAGTGCCTCTGATGAGCAAAACCCTAGCAACACTATTACACATGTACAGCAAGGGAGAAATGAACCTTTGTTTGTTTACTCACTGGCAGTGTGGGGTTATTTGTGCCCACAGCATAATCCACCCTCAGCTGATATGAGTCTTAATAGATAAATTGACAACTATGTTGAAGTTGAAATTTGTAAAGTCTGTGGAAACTGCTCTTCTGCCATCAAATATCAAGTTATCTATAGCAGATGCTAAATCAGAGTTGTGTTATTTTCAAAGGAAGAATCCTGAATGCTAGAATTTTAAATAGATTTATGCATTCACTTGTTATACAATCTTGAATTCCATTTTCAATAAAATTCACTGGTTATTTTCTTGGTATAAAATTTTTGTATAAAATAAGCTTAAAACAGAAAATGTAAACCATGACTTGCATTTTTAATCTTAATATTTTTTATATGTTTAAATTTTAGCAACATAAGGTTAGAAGAGTCAGTTCTAGTTTAAGTAAATATATATTTATAGGTATTTGTGTACGTGTAAGTATATGTGTTTGCATATAATTTAGGTCTGATTAGCATAATAATAAAATACAGTGGAATTTAGATTTATGATATGTTGAATTCTGACAATAGTATAATTTTGTGATCATCCAAAACAAGATAAGAGGTGTGATAAAAAAAATATGGTGAATGTTTAAATTTAAAAAAATTCTTACAGTAAAAGACATAGTGCCATTAATTCCCCTCATAGTACTCCACCTTGCTTCAAACACTCTTATCCCATCATTCTTGCCACTTTTTGAAGCAGTTCTGGAAGTCCTCTTTTGTGAGTTCCTTTAGGTGCACTGCCATGGCTGCCTCAATGACCTGAATCAATTCAAAATGTTTACTTTTCATGATCATTTTGACTTTGGGGAAGAGCCAGAAGTTGCTTGGTGCCAGATCCGGTGAATAAGGTGGGTGAGGACACAACATAATGTTTTTATTTGACAGAAACTTATGTTAATGCATTGTTTATGATCCATGATGTATGGTACACTTTGAAACACACCTTCTCTCAATCACAGTTCAAAACTGACTGACTGCACCAAACAAATTGAAACTTGTCACTCACCATTACTAAGGTTCCAGGCACCACTTCCTGTATCGAAGATCCCTGCCTTTCTTTCCATAAAATGGCACTCAGCAGCAGTATTCAACGTTACCATATTTTTTTTTATTACTCCTCAGAAGAACGTTGTCATCACTTCAGAATATTCTCCTTTGCTTTTTCTAGTCCCTATCCCTCTTTCACTCTCTAGGAAACCACTTTCTAATTTCTAATATGATAGATGAATTGCATCTGCTGTTAAATTTCATATAATTTGAAACATAAAGATGGAACACTTTCTGCCCCTTGCCTCTACATTGAACATAATGCTTTTGCAATGATGCATGATGTTCCTTTTAGTTCATTCATTGTAATTGCTGAGTAATATTTCATTGGATGGATATTCCATAGTTTGTTTAACCTTTCTCCTGTTGATGGATATTTGGGATTATTCCCAGATTGTATCTATTATGAATAAGGCTGCTATAAACATTTTTGTATAAGTATTTTTGGCAAAATATGATTTCATATATCTTGAGTACATATCTAATTGTGAAACTGTTGGATCATAAGATAGAGATATATTTAACTACAAACATTTCTACAAAATGATTGTACCCTTGTAATACTTGTTATGGATTGAATTGTGTACCTCTGAAATTTATATGTTGAGTCCTATTTCCCATTACCTCAGAATGTGACTGTTTTGAGAAATAGGGTTATTGCTGATGTATAATAATTAGTTAAGTTAAAATTAGGTCATTAGAATGGATCCTAATCCAATATGATGAGTATCCTTATAAAACAGAGTAATCTAGAAACATGCATACATATAAAGGGAAAATACCTTAAGCCAAAAAGAGAGGCCTGAAAGAGATACTTCCCTCACAGGTCTGAAAAGAAACCAACCTTGCCAACACATTGACTTCGCATTTCTAGTCTCAAAAGTGTGATACAATAGATTCCTATTGTTTAAACCATCCACTTTGCAGTACTTTCTTACAACAGCCCTAGCAAACTAACATAACTCCCATTAGCAATATCTGAGAGTTCCCATTGGCCCACATGCTTGATTTATATTTGCTATCATTTTTTCCCTTGGGCTAGTCTTTCTAAAGGTGTGAATAATATCTATTTATTGCCTTATTCTGCATATCCTTTTTGACTAAAGATATTGACCATCTTTTCACATATTCACTTAATTTTTGTGAATTGTCTCTTCAAGTCTTTTGCCATTTTTTGAAAACTAAGTCATCCATATTTTTATTGTTTATTTGTAGAATTATGAAAACATTCTGAATATAAGTCCTTTTTTGCAATATTTTGAATGTATTTCACAGTGTATGGATCATCCTTTAAGTTGTCTTTCGGTAAGAAAAAATTTTAAATGTCGATGAAATGTTATTTATCATTTTTTTATTGTTAGTGCTTTTGGGGGGTGGGGTGGGGGCAGTTCCATGGCTGGGAATCGAACACAGGTTATGGCATTGAGAGCACCAAAGCCTAGCCACTACACCACCAGGGAAACTTCTGTTAGTGCATTTTATATCCTTCAAATAATTTTTAACTATTAAATACACCAAATTGATAAAATATTTTCCTAATATTATATGCCACTTTTTGCATGACAAAGAGGTAAATTACATGGGGTCTATGCCAAGCCAAATATTGTGTCAATGAAAGTTAACATTAACATTTACATTCCATAAATGTAAAATATAGAATATATATATGTTTTATTTCTTAAGAAACTATTTTATGCCCAATTTACCTGATATTTTCTTTTCATAGTAAATATAATCTTATACTATTAATACCAAAATTAATTTCAAAAATTAACTTCAAAGTGACTGAAATTGTGGATGGATTTTGATATAGGGTTTATTTTTCCCTTTTTACTCAAAAGGAGAAAATTTATTCTTTTAAAGCAATTCGACCCCATCTCTCTTATGTAAACTTTTTATTGAGTGTTTTTTTTTTGGGGGGGGTGTAGTTCCCTGACTGGAAATTGAACCCAGACCATGGCGTTGAGAGAGCCAAAGCCTAGTCACTACACCACCAGGTAACCCCCTAAAGTTTTTATAAAGTTTGTCATACATGACATTGGTAACTAAGATAATAAGAAAGTACTTTTCATCAAAATACAAAATTATAATACTAAAATTTTACTAAGATAAATGTGGTTTGAAGAAATAAGTCAGGTTTTAAAGCCTGAATTACTTTTCATTACAGTGAATTTAATTGTTTTCTACTAACCTATACCAGGATGCAGTTCCAGAATATTTCAAATACATATTGGTAACAGGACAGATGATATCTAAAAACTCAATAAAACCACAGGTCTCAAGCAAATAAATCAAAGATGTTCAATAATAACATAGCTCTCAAGCAAATAAATCAAAGATAAGTCACAATATATAAACTTGTTGAATAATGATTTCTGCAAACCCACTGACATTACTAAGTGGTGATTGTTTTATGTTACACAAAATTCTTTTTTCTATTTTGGTGATTTATGTTCACTCTTGTGATTGATAGTTTGAGGACATAAAATTACTCTTAAAAAAGAGATCTAGCTTCAGATCTGGACTTTGCCATTACTTTTAATCATTGAAAGTATCAAATTTGATGCCTCTTTCTAAGGAAATGTAAAAATGGCATTTTGGTACCTAGAAAACAAAGCCTCCAGAAACGTTTACTACTTTAGTGTCACTGGTAGATTAACTTCCTTTTAACTAGAGTTAATCAGTATAGGTTCATAGTTTCTATCATAAATTGTATGCTTATAAACTTTTCTTCTTGAAACAACTTTCCGGTCTTCTTCTGTCTTACCCACATCTGGGCCTTGGCAGGCTGCAGATAATTTTGTTCTTTAAGCCCAGTTTCTCCTAAATAATCTCCGCAGGCTATTTCTCAAAGAGGCAACACACCTGTAATTAGCCTGGGTTGCCCAGAAAGGAAATTCTGAAACACAGACCTCCATTTTGCTAAGGAGTGAAAACCTACAGAGCCAGTCATGGAAAAGAGAGGTAAAACGGGAAAGGAAGGAGAGGCAGTACAATATGCGAGTGTGTGTTGGCTAATATTTATATGCACGATTAGTGGCTTGATCGCAGGGGACTATCCTTCTAAGAAAATATAAAGATCACTACTTGTAATGATAGTTGGGAAGAAACAGAGAATAATTTATCCTCTTGTCTGGTATTCTATTATCAGAACTTCATCTTTTAGGCATTAGTTTCCCCTCACTTCCAAGTTGTAGGCACTGCACAGTTTCCCTGACATCTCACACTTCAGCATCAGTAGGTAAGCCCTACGATATGGAAAAAGAGATAGGTGGTGGGGACAAGGGGTAAAGCATATTTTGTTGCCATAACACTTTTTGAAGACCACCCAGAGTCAGTTAATGAACAACAATGACAAATCTGCGAACAGTGGCCAAAAATGCCAGGCGGGTGATGCAGAAAGGATAGAAAGCAGCCTAGAAGAGGTATCTGACACAGTAGTTAAGGAAATTAACATTTCAAAAGGAAGTCAAATTATTATAAGTATTCCCAATGCATGAAAAGCTGTGAGGTTTATTTATCTGTCCTAGATTATATTTCTAGAGATCACCCTTGAAATTATACCTATTTCTCTTCTAAAAGGGGATTGTATCTTTCTCCTTAAAGAATTTATTACACTAAATAAAGAGAAAACTTTGAAATACAAATGCATAAATTCAATAGAGCCCTCGGTTAAAATTATCTTCAGCCAGATTCAGTAAAGTCTAATTTAGTTTATGTCCTCTGATAGGCAAAAAAAATCTGTTTATAATAATTTGGCAAAAAGTGTACAGCTGATGATAACCCTTGGTGACACAGTCCACAAGGAAGCAAGAATATTCCCTGGTGGCAGTGGGATGATTAGAAGACAAGGTAACCTACAGAGATAGATAAATCTTAGGGAAGAGCTGGATTTGGGAAAGGACAATTAGGTAGTAAGCATTTTAACTTTGAACTTGTAGAAGAAAATCTGGATGTAAATATCCAGAAGAAAAATAGAAATGAAAGACTGTATCTACCGAAATATAGCCGGATTACAGATGGAGACTTAATATGATTTATGTAGGTAATAGCTGAGGCTAAGATGAGTGAGTACTCTCTGTGGGAGAGTAGAAAGCAAGGGAAAGAGAAGAACTTGACAAGTTTCTTTATTTGTGAAATAGAAAGAAAAAAAAATCAATGAAAAAATAAAAGTAAAAAGGCAGTTAACTAATGCAAAAGCCTCATGAAGGTAAATTAAGAAAAGATTTCTGGAAGAAATGGTAATCACTTAGAAATAGTGTTACTGTATCAAAGAATACTATAAGAGATGTCATGTGACGGTAGGTATATTCTTACAGTCTCTGAAATCAGAACAAACTTTCTTCTTTGAGGTTATCTTAATTGTACATGTCTTAATAAAAGACATTATTTAATCAGAAGAAGCCAGTGAAAACTTGCCCGTACTTTGTGACTGACTAGAGTCTGGAGGATTTAATGCTCACAGCTCTAAGTTTTAGTCTTGAAAAGATGATCAAATCATCTGGGTATGTGGAGACTTCTCCCTGCAGTGTTGGCAATCAGTGCTGTGAGAGTTCAGGAATAGAGACAATGATAAGCATTCAGTGGCATTAGCGCCAGCAGCAGATTCCCAACCAGACTGTCCCCGAGGCATACCTATTGACTCTTTTTCCTGCTATCTAGATGCTCTTGGTAGTTGCCCAATTTCTTAGCCTCGTTTCCCAGCCTTCTATTAATATTATGGACTACCACATATCCTTTAAGGAAATTCCTTTTCTGCTTGAGTTTTTGTTTTTGTTTTTGTTTTGGGGGGATGTTGTTGTTTTTGTTTTAATATACTGGAAACTATTGTAGTGATTCTACTGAGACAAGCTAGACTCTCAACTGAAATTTAATTCTCATGTCAAAATTGATGATACCAGGCACACACTCACCAAGAGGATATGAAAAGCTTTATTTACTCACTAGGAGGCTGGCTTAGGAGGACAATGTTGGCTCCCAAGCTGGTCAGAAAATTGCTTTAGAAAGCTCAGAGGGAACCTGGTTTGACTTCTATGGTGATTAGAGGTGGTTAGCTTGATAAAGGTCCTCATGTGTGCTGGTCTTAGTTGCATGGTCTGACCTTGCAGTTGCCAAAGCAGGTAGCATGTGGGCTTTCTATCAATCTGGGTGTATGTGGGGCAGGAGGGGAAGGTGTGTGGTGGAGCTTTAAAGCTTATAACATTGAAACATCAAAAATGAAGTTAGACTCATTATTAGAGGAATTATTGTACATACCATTTAACTTAGACCAAATCAATCACACCAAAATAACAATGAATACTCTTTAAGGGAGTAAAATTGTTGCCTTGTTAAGAAAGATGGAGCACATTTATCTAAAAAGCAGTAAATAGAAAATTCAGAGACTTTTGAAATAGATATGAATCAAATTCTGATCCTTCCCTACATTTGCTAAATAATCTTGTGCTAATTATTTAATCTCTAAACTTCAGTTTGCTTATCAGTAAAAAAAGGTACCCAGCAGACTTGACAAAATCATGAAAGCAGATCTTGTTTACAACCAGGACTCAATAGCATCATTATGCAGTAATTAAGATGGTCATCTCAGGAGTCACAGGGTCTTGGTTAAAATTTCCACTCTGTCATTTACCTACTCAATAAATTAGGTCAAATGATAAAATCTCTAAAAATAAGGATAACAATAGTACCATTAAAAACATTTTTAGGAGAAATAAAGATAGATAGATATATTTGGTTCAGAATAAGAATTCACTAAATATCAGCTGTTATTTAGTGAATATAGTCTACCCACTAAATGGATCCAATTCCACTATACATTCACAAGGATTGCCTACTTTATTGAAAATACTGTCACAATATGTGACGAGGTTTTTATATTATATACCACACAGAGAAACTCACTCAACTTGCTTCTTCTCCATTAATATATTTTCTCTATAAGTCTTTTGTCTCCTCTTTCCCACTACAAGCACTAAAATCATCTCATGAATCTAATATTAAAAATTACTTCTTTCCTTCACTAATATCCTAATCAGTCAAATGAAAGACAGAGGTCATTGCATTGAAAATCGATCATCCTCTAACATGCTCATGGGAGAGAGTCTTATTTTGTTACCATAGCACCAGTGTCTTAACATATTATTAAATCAAGAAAGCTTGTGTCTGTATGAAAGGAAATATGTCTCCTAAGAAATGAAAATTTCTAAATAGTGCTGCATAAGCGTTATTATAGTTGCCTCATGAGCTTGTGGAGAGGATTTAACGAGATAATTTCTATAAAGAAATTACTACAATACCTTACTCATAATTGATGAATATTTCATATTAGTAATTCATATTAGTTATTCCTATTTGCACTATACGAATTTATTCCATATTTCTCAGGATAGCATTTAACCTTATAATGAATCTGGTATTTTAAATCCTATTTGCTAAAAATTGTTTCTTAGTTGTAAAGCTAGTTCATTTAAGTTCTAGTGCCAAATCAAATTTTATGTAATTGAAGGCAAAGTGAAAAAAATAACTCCTTTAAAATCATAACAGAGCAACTCTGGACTGATAAAATATACTGTTTTCTGTACTTTTAAACTTCTTATTAATATTTCAACTTTTATTTCTCTCTTTAACGCTGTGAAATATAAATTAACTTGAAAAAGTGAGAAAATTAAATTTTTACACCTATGAAAAATATTCTAAGTTTATAGAATGTTTAATTTGTTTATGTGTCCAATATATATTGTTTTTATGCTTCCCAGAGCTTCTAAATAGAACTACAAAAAGAATATTACTAATATGAATAACTATATTATTACTAATAGGAATAAGTAATATGAACTTACTGGCCTTCAAATATTTTGAGGACAATTTAACTTATTTATTGTTTTAAAAACCTGAACAATGTTCAGCAATATTCGGGCAAAATTTTCTCTCCCAATGAAAAAAATAAACAAAGAAAAAAAAGTTAGATTTCCACATTTTCTTTCTGAAGGTTTAGAGATCTCTTATATTAGTGATGTTGAAACTAAAAATCCTAAATATAATTCCACAGTAGTCCCCTTCTCTCTCCAAGTATTGAGGCAGGCCAGAGCTAAATGGCTGAGTGTCAAGGATTCTTGCATTAGTAACATACAAAAATGCACTATTTTATGTGTCTCAGGAAGAAAAAAATAAGAGGTCTAGGTAATTTTTAAAAGAAAATACTATTGATATCCATACACAGGCCCTTCGATCCAGCCTAGAGTGCACATGCAGAAAAGTTAAAGCTTTTACAAGAGATAAGTAAAGGATGAATTTTGGTGGGTAATTCTCACCTTGAAACTCATTTCTTAAACATAAATCTAATCACTCTAATACTGCATTTCTGTACACTCAGGATATTTCTGCGTTTTTATCAGGGGAAGAGTACTATATTAAGAATATTGGTGAGGAGGAAGTGTGTTTTCTGAGCCTGGTTAAATCTAGATTAAAAGACAAAAATTGATCAATACAGATACAGAAAAGCAAAGCCAAAGAAATTATTACTGAGCAAACAATCAACAAGTGCAACAACAAGTGCATATAAATATATTAACACAGTGCAAAAGGAATACACAAGTAATTACCAAGTGCTGAAGCAATGTGCTTCAGATCCAGACATTAACTAGTAAATACGTGTTGAATTTAATTCCATGGATGTCTTCCTAAATTGTTTTGATCCTGATTTGGAAAGTGAGATCTATTTCTTCACAAATAGGACAGGAGAGTAACTGTTGGGGTGATTAGCTGATGGTCCAGAATAGCTGATGGTTTCTCAATGAGCCTGACTAAAAAATTCTTAATGAATCTCAGGTCACGTGTGACACTCTTCAATCTCTGCCATCAGTGAAACATCCCTGACCCTAAAGAGAAGCGAGATGGCAATCTCCAATTTAGAGATAACAAAGTGAGGATTGAGTAAAAAAGAATTCAGCCTGAAAAATAATAACAATTTAATTGTCAAAATTAAATGGCCGTAAGATGTATCAAAAAACAAAAACAAAGGTATATGAGTATGTCTTCTCTGGTAATAAATAAATAAGTAAATACTTGTCCACAGAGCCTACCTGCTAATGATGCCCCGGAGCCTCAGTAAGACTGTATCCTTCCCGTGAGGCTTGCACTCTGGAGTTCATTTCAGTCCCCATCGTGCCTTGTTGTCTTGTACAATACCATTTCACTGAAATATATTGTCTTTGTTTCTATAGGCTTTAATTTTGGTAATACACTCCAACCCGATAAAGGCTAAGGTTAAAAATCATTGACCTATATGGTAATATAATTTTGCTCTTTGTGTTCCAATTCTAATGACTGAGATTTTACCCTATACCCGCAATCCCAATCCAACCAAATTCCCTGGTTTATTGGATACAGCTTTGTACCTCTGACTCCAAGTTTCTACCATGATAATCTGCCATATGCATGGACATT
Source organism: Lyroderma lyra (assembly GCA_004026885.1). Classification (NCBI taxonomy): domain Eukaryota; kingdom Metazoa; phylum Chordata; class Mammalia; order Chiroptera; family Megadermatidae; genus Lyroderma; species Lyroderma lyra. Next base: position 95,252 of record PVJL010004143.1, read on the forward strand.
CTAGGCCTTTTTATTGCTCATTCTGCTTCTTTCTCCACAGACTGGAGCCTTTCTCTAAATTCCAGTTATGTGTTATAAATTTCTAATGGCACATGTATGCCTCTTTGAATTCTAAAATCTCCTGCCTTTAGATTCCCCAAAGTAATCCTCCATATGCCAGCTGGAGGATCCCTTTCCACACTTAATGCTGTTATATCACAACACACATCATTATCACATGGCAAAGCTGCCACCCAGAGGAAGAACTCTGCCCACTGCAGTTCCTGTTTTCCACCTAAAGAAGCTACCAGCATTCCTTACACCATTAGAACACTCTCCTTCAGATTCAACTGCAACCAAACACTCTACAACAAAATATTTGGAATTTCAAATCACTTAATTTCTATACTCTCTCACTAAAATTTCTAAAGCCTGTCTCCTATTTTGCATTTTTATATATTTTCATGTGACATTAGTAATTTTCAAGGGTTATCATTATCTAGTGAAATTGTTAAGTAGTTCTACCATTTTGGAGATAACTCATAAACAATAAAATAAAATACTATCCCAATATAAAGCAGAAATATCATGAGGTAAACGTCTAGTTGTTTTATCTGAAGAATGGTGGGGGTCAGAATGACGGTACTGTATTTATCTTATGTCTTGACTTCCTGGAAGTAAATGCAGAGTTTCCTCATAACATTGGATACACCAGCATGGTACACTTAAATTTTTTTTAATTTCTTTGTACTTAATTCTTCCATGACTTACATGGAAATTTGATATAGATTTCAATAATTTAAATTTAAGAGTGAGAATTACTTGAAATAAGGACATTGCTTTGTTTTGAGTTTTCCCCTAATATTATTTAAATTACACATAAACATCACCCTTACATAATTTATAAATTTTACATAATTTTGAGAAGACTGAAATAATAATTCATCATGTTCTATTACATAGCTTAGTATAAATTCTCTTTATTTTATTTTAAGCAAAATGTATGAAGCTAATGACTAACCAATTGTAGGGTTTAAGGGCTTGGCATCCTGACCCACTAAAAATAGCTTCTTCTTCCACATCACAATCTCATTTTCTTCCACAGGTGTTTATCCCAAAATTCCTAATAACAGTATTGCATGCTTACCTACATATCAGAGTTGGTTTCTTGGCCAATTCAAATTGTGAGAGTTGTGAAACTGTATTTCAAGAGAGAGGGTGAAATAAAAATCCTTCTCAATAGAACAAACTATTACATCAAAAGACATAAAATAAAGTAAATTCTAAAGACTATATTTGGGAAGAAGAGGAATGTTCTCAGATGAAAATTTTAGAATGAAAGATGACTATAAATATTGTAAATAATAAAGTGAAACTGAGCCCATGTTTACAGTATAAATTAATGTTAACAATGTTAAACTGCAGGGTCTAAAACAGACCAGAACTGGGGGTTCCCTGGTGGTGTAGTGACTAGGCTTTGGCGCTCTCAACACTGCAGCCTGGGTTCGATTCCCAGCCAGGGAAGTACACCACCACTTAAAAAACAGTAAAAATAAATAAATAAATAAATAAAACAGACCAGCACTACCATACTAAATAAATATAAAATAAAAATTGGGCGAAATTATTGTAATTATTTTTATTCATATTATATTATGTTATATTTATATTATTGTTGCTCAAACAGAAATGAAAGATTATGAATGAAAAAGGGACCACATAGTAAACCTGACAAGCTCAGGGGAAGCCAGCATGGCAGACCCTGTACACTCAGAGTCCGAAATTAACCACACAAGATGGTCTGAGCATAAAAATTTCAAATTTAAATCAGGTCCAGTAGTAGTCACATCCTGGACCTGTAGCTTTCTTGACAGAGGTCAATGTTTACCTTAGTAAGTCTGTCTATTGTCTTTTTGCATGCATCTAACATATCCTTAGAATACTACAGTAATCTCCTTTCAGACCCCCTCATTGTTAAATTGTTCCACAAATACCATTCCTGTGTGTTGTAAATTTTAATTATTAACTATCCTGTACCCACCAACATAAAAGAACTATGTGTTTCTCCATTTTACTTTTTATCCAGTTCCAGAGATTTCCCTATATTGCTTTATCCTGCCACCTTAATCTACCACCAATGGATGTCATGTAACCCTCCTGTGTCTCCTCCTTCAATTCTAATGTACAAAATAAACTGCAAACTGCAGTTTCCTCAATCCATTCATATTTTGCTTCCTGGCAATTGTGGTCAATTTGGCTCTAATGAATTCATTAAAATTCTCTACAGATTTGGATATTTCGTACATCAACAAGATGCTGATTAACTTTAGACTTTACTAAAATAATATTACTGTTCAAATAACTATTAAAATTATGGACATGAAGAACACAATCTTCCTCTCTAAAAAAGGGGGGGAAATGTAATCAGCAAAATGTAGTACTTTGAAAATCAAACCATAAAATAAAATAAGGAAAGGCAACATTGGAAGAAGAAAGTAACAAAGAAGAAAAAAATGAAAGGGTACAACATATGGTAGAAAGAAATACAAATATATATAAAATATAACAATAGTTTCAATAAGCTTTCTAGTGAAGAACTGTCAGACTGGATGTAAGGAAATATAGATACCTATTCTTTCAAGAAACAAAAGGACATTAAAAGAATCGAAGTCAAATGAACAGCAAGTTATATTAAAAAATATCACCAAATAAATGGTTGGTAGCTGTATTAACAGGAGTTAAATAGGTGTAAGAATATATTTGCCTAAAATAAAGAGGGTGGGACATAAATATAGAAGATTTAATTCCACAAAATAATAAAACAATCTTAAACATGTTAAAATAAAAATGAACAGATAATCTCAAATAAAGTAAAATAAGCATTGAAGAACAACTCTATAGCAGTAATTAATTGATAAGGTATTTAAATGATAAAAAGTAATTAAAAACTAAAAATTTAAATAATGGCTTTCAGAGATAGGTGAAAGTTTTGTTCTTATTAAATGCAAGCACACTAAATGTATTCATTCCAGTAATTTAGCTGGACACTGATAATACAAGAATGAATAAACATAGTCTTTACTATATAATTTTAACACTTAAAGATTGAGAATAAATCTGGGGATAAAACTGCCTAGAGTGAATAACAGAAATAAATAATACTAGAATTGACCAAACCAGGAAGAATGTTAATTCTAAGAAAATCTGGAATACCAGAAGTGTATTCTAAACTATTATACATAATAACATGGAAAATGAAAACAAGTTTTGTAAGTAGAGTGAAGTGAAGTCAAAGGGTACAAAATGAGTAGTGTGCTTCTTTTTCGTGGATGAAGACAGAGTCAAAGAAGGCTTTGGTAGTATTTCTGAATTTAAGTGAAAAGCAAGTTGTTTTTAATGTGGTAATCCCCAACATGCTCCTGGGGCCAGCATGGTGGCTTAAAGGAATAGTTCAACTCTGAAGTCTATTTCAGATGTCAAATATTTTATAATTTCTTATAATCAGTCAGTGGAAATATTTAAACATTTTTGCTATATGTAAAGACATGTAAGGCATAAAAAAAGGGAGCCTATTCTTTAAGATGCATTTACACAAGTTTAGAAGATCTGATGTCTCACAATGGGAGTCAACAGGTTTTTTGATTCAGAGCCAAAAGGATAAACTGTGAAGACTTTAGTGAATTATCCTGAAGACAGCTCCTAAATAGAACTTACTGATTTTTGAATCGAAGTTCATGAGCAGAATAAAACCACCAAGTAGTTGGACATGAGGAAAATGATACTTTTTGATGAAAGAGAGAAAGGAACTTGATTCTTTATTAGTATTGAATCCTTTAGGACAGTTTCTGAGTTATTGTGGATCACAGGATCATGAAACGGCACACTTCTCGAGTGAATCTTTAAGATGGATGGGATATTCCTGTAGTGAATGTTCAGCAAAGTCCAAAAGAGAAAAAACCCATTTGTAGCTGAACTTGGCAAGGGGCATCAGATAAGCCAGAGTAGCCTACTGGTTAGAACTGAAAGGTGAGGAATTAAAACGTGACTCAGCTTATTTTATTTAGTATAATGTCCTCCCATCCTCCAGGTTCATCCACGTTGTTGCATACAGCAGCATTTCCTCTCTCTCTCCCATATACACACATACATGGGTAAAAAAGTGTGGCATATATATATATATATATATATATGTCACATTTTCTTTATGCATCCATTGATGGACACTTAGGTTGTTTTTATATCTTGGTTATTGTGAATAATGCTGCAGTAATTAATCATGAGAATATAGGTGTCTTTTCAAAATCTTTATGTCAATTATTTTGGAAATACACTCAGAAGTAAGATTGCTGGATCATGTGGTAGTTCTAGTTTTAGTTTTTTGAGGAATCTTTACACTGTTTTTATAGCAGTTGCACCATTTTACATTCCCACCAACAGTGCACAAGGATTCCAATTTCTCCACATCCTTGTAAACACTTTTTGGCTTCAGTTATTTGAAACTAGCCACCCTAGTAGGTGTGAGGTGATATCTCACTGCAGTTCTGACTTGCATTTCCTGATCCTTAGTGATCCATATGTCTATTGGCTATTTGTATGTCTTCTTTGGAAATATGTCTATGCAAGTCCTTTGCCCTTTTTTTTCTTTAATTTGTTATAAAAACAAAGATTATATGATTCTCTATGTAGAAGGTATATAAACTACTCAAACTAACAGAAACAGAAAGTAGAATGGTGGTTGTGAGGGGTTGTGGATAGGAAGAAATGGAGAGTTGTTATTCAACAGACACCAAGTTTCACTTATGTAAGATAAAGTTCTAAAGATGAGCTGATAGTGTTGTGCCCATAGTTAACAATACTATATTGTGCACTTAAAATTTTGTAAAGAAATTATCATGTTATGTGTTCTTACCACAATTAACAAAAAGAAAATTTCAAGTGAAGTATCAGCACCAATTTGTTTCTATACTAGTGTGCATGACTGCAGAAAAAAATGCAGTGGCGGTGACAACATCTGGTAACCCCTAGTGTCTCCACAGAGCTCCCTTCGTATAGATGTAAAAGGGAGCCAAAATGGTTGACACTGGATTGCTCTTCTATTTTTGAGAATTAGTGTTCAAGGTGAATTTAATTTGGTTTCAAAATAGACCTCCTCAATAGAGCTTGTATGGTAGAATTTCTCTATGGTCTGAGGCATCCATTGTATGTAATAAATTAACTCATCTTTTGTGCATCTATACTGGCATTAGCTATCTAGTGCCTTCGGGAGACATGACAAAATAGCAGTGCTTAATTTTCTCAGCACCCTGGTTGAGAAAGGCTGTTCTGGAGTCATAAATATATACATGTGTTACATCCAAGACTTGTACCGAAGTTCGTACATGTAGCATAATACTTGAGTGTGTGAAGACAGTGAATATTAGAGACTCCATCAGGATCACTAGTTCTTTACTTTGACTAAATCATAACATGAATTTAGAGTTATTGTAAAAGACTATTAAAGTAGGTAAAAAAATATGGCCATCATCTATTATGTAATTGTGCATATTTTTAAGTTTTTTGAGAAAGACGTCGGGAAACTCCTTTAAAGCCTAAAATTCCAATTCACTGTCGTGGATTCTGTTTTCTCCCTGGCACTGCTCCGTGTTCCCTTACCAATGCTCCTATACAATCACAAAGTAATTACAAGAATCCTATAACTTTGGAAAAATACCATGCTTGCCTTAATATGATACTATAGAGGCTAATACAAGTGGACACATTTGAGGGTAACTTACTCTAAAGAGTTTAGAATCCAAAATTACTTACATGGGCCCTTTGAGGTACTTACTACACTAAATCCCTCCGTGTGACTAATTCTCTGCTTGGTCACCTCAAATGGGTGACAGACTTGTCAGGGAATCTAACTGTGAAGTTAGGCTAATTTCCTCTCTATTGATTCCTTGCCACAGTTTATCTGTGGGGAAATGTTATGGACCTTAAGCAGTATCTGAGTTCAGTGATAACCCTTAGGTCTTCTGTATTTCACCAAAAATAAGGAAGTAATGAATCAGCTTTATGAATACTGTTTTAATATAAACTGGAGGAAGAATGACTACAGATTAGGATAGTTAGGAGGCATTTATACTTAGATCAGAGAGGTGGGGATTGGGGTTATAAAACTGTAAAAGATGTGAATGCTTTTCTATAAGGAATTTATAATCAAGTTAAGGGCACAAAATGTGTATACAAACCAATTAGTGGATACCATGTCTTAAAATGTTAGAGCTCACATATTTGATAATCATGCATCAGCAAAATTTTAATTCCAGTAACTAAAAAAAATAATTTAGAATATACTATTGTGGTCTAAAACATGGTTTAAAATATTCTATTTTCTCTTATTACTCTGGAAATCAAGAAACAAGAGAACTGCCCTGTATGGTTAGCATGACTAAATTAATGAATTAATAAGATATAAATTATTTCCCTTTGTGAGAACAGTTATTTTGTGTTCCTCCTTTTGTTGTTGTTTCTGCTTTTCTTAATTTGCTTTTCAAAAATCGTTTTATGTTAATTAAGAATTAATGCTATTGCTAGTTCTTCTCAATTATGATATGAATAACAAAATTTCTATGAATCAGAAAATGAACTGGTTTCTTTATTTCTTTTGTTCTTTGAATTTGTCTTATTAGGTTAGGCGTAATACCGGAAATTTGCAAGTTTTCCATGTGATCTGAGAACCCTGAAGGTCAAAGTGCCAACTTATTTTGGTTAGCATTAAAATGTCACAGTATCCCAGCACAGTGGGACATTTCATTTGTATATTAACTCATTATCTGTAGGAAGTACTGACAGAATTTGCTCACAATTTAATAGGGTAATTAAAAAATATTTAAAGAGCTTGAGACAAAATGAAGCAGTGAATATAAAAACTTTCTAATTTGATCTATTTTAAATGAATAAATCAGAATGCTTCTACCTTAAAAAAAAGGCATTTGAAGTTAGATGGGAAATTTGGTGCAGAAATAACATTTTATGGTAAACAACTTTGTACACAACTAACTAAATATGTGTATGTGTACCAAAGGATAACGAGTGAATGAATATTCAAAGAAAAGATAAAAAAGAAAAGATAACTTCAGACAAATATAATGTAATAGGTACTTACTGTTTTATTTATGCTGATGAACTATCAAGTAAATATCTGGTTGAAAGCCAAGAACCAGATAGAAGCAGGAGAGACTCAACTTTGAAATCCCTCTTGTCACAAAGCACTCTGATTTTTTTTTTCAGAGGACCTGAACATAATTAAGTAGAGATAGAGTCCTGGCAGGACTTTTTGGCAAATTGTGCAAACATGGTGATCTTCCACAGAAACTTTCACAGGACTGTCATAATGAGTCTCTTGAGCCCAGGAGATGGCTGGCCTTAAGGGAGTCACGATATTGTCTTTCTGGTTATATTCACCAACGTTACCCACAAACTCCACCCCAAATCTAAGAACCAAGAGGAAAATGTGAGTTTCTTAGTTAATTTACGTACAAATACCTCCTAAATAGGTTCAGATAATATTTTATGTATTTATTTATTTATTTATCTTTTTAAAGTATTTTATTTTAGATCCTTTTATAGTAGTATCTTTCTAATACAAGTAAACTGAGTAAAAGTTGCATCAATATTAAAATTTAAATAGGTGCTGTCTACCTTTTTTTAATTCCAAACTAATAAGCTAGTAGAAAGAAAAATATTCAGGCCAGTTAGCATTTATATGAGCATCTGACAGGCTTCCAGCAGCATTATCCGCAATTAACTGTGGCTATACCATAGAGCACTACTGAATATATCTGTTAAGTACAAGCATATAGCTTACAGTTTTCATTATTTTTTCACACCATTTGACCATGTGAATTCCTGATAGATGGCTTGATATTGATCTAGAAACAAATAGTGTACATTAATATTGCTGAATCAAAATCAGTAGAAATGGTGTGTTTTTCATTTCTCCTTGAAAAAACATGCATTTCTTTGTCTTCAAACCACAGGTTTCATAAACTGAATTGGTGGCCATCAACAACAGAGAAGAGAGAAAAAGTCTTCAAGGATAAATAATGTGATTTTAGAATAAAAAAATTTAGCATAACTTTATAGTTACTAATTATAAGAAGAAATGATTTAATAAAAACAGCTAAAATATGAAGAAAATTATCATTTTGAACATACCGATGATGTATAGTCATTTAAAAGACTTGTAAGTAGCAAAACTCTAGCAAATCAAATTATTTCATTATCTGTGAGTATATTTTACAAAAAGTTTACGTTGCAACTTAGAAAAATTGCTTTGAAGGCTGGATTAGACACTGGCATCATGCATAGCTTCTTTTTTTTTTTTTTCTTGTATATTTTTATTTTTATTTTATTTTATTTTTTTTAATTCATTTTTATTGTTAGACTTATTGGGGTGACATCTGTTAGCAAGGATTACATAGGTTTCAGGCTTACAGTTCTACAGTGCACTGTCAACTTGTTGTATAATAATTTCACCACCTAATGCATAGCTTCTTAAGGGGAGTACTAGGAAGATGATCATAGTGATATTCAGTAATGAGATATGTAGCACTTTTTGTAGGATGAGTTCGCAAAATTGTCTGACCCTATATATAGATAGATAGATGGACATATATATATATATATGTATATATGCATTATATGTGTGTATTTATATGTGTGTGTGTGTGTGTGTATATATATATATATTTATGTGTATAAATGTGCATGTGAATGTGAATGTGTGTGTGTGTGTGTGTGTGTGTGTATACACACACATACAAACTACCTTCTCTCTTGCCTAAAATATTTGGCATTACCAATTATCAATTTTTACATTACACTCTTAGTATCGTTTTGTGTCTTTGTAGTATAACTGGTTTCTCCATATGATGCATCACAAGGGAGGTAAAAAGGTAATTCAAAAGGAACTCTTTAGTAGAGTCAGGCAGAAGTAAGTCTACCTACTTCTCCCCGGCCCATTACTTTTTCTTTCTTGTTTCATACCTCGAAATGATCATTAGAAATTCTGGGGAAGATGCTAGATAAGTCACAACTTTAAATGCTAGAGCAGACTGTTATTGAATCAATCAGAAGGGTGTAATTCCTTACAAAAAATTTTTTAAATTGTTTTTCACAAACACAGTTTTTCCTTATTTCTAAAATTATTAAAATTTTTTAACATATTATATGAATTCACCTTCTGTACATTCATGATTTTATTTTATTTACTTGTGACATCTGAATTAGTTCCAGTTGGAAGCTATTATAAATAAAGCTGCTATGAACATGTATACAAGTCTTTGTATTTAATTTTGCCATTATAAATACCTAGGTGTTGAATGAATGAGACATATGACAGCTGTATATTTTTACTTAAAAAACAACCTGACAACCTAACTTCTAAATGGACTCTACCATTTTGCATATCTGCTAGCAACGGATAAAAGTAACAATCCACATCTTTGACAGCATTTACGTTTATTCTTTTTAAATTTCGCTAAGTGTTTTTGTCTTCTAAAAATTGAAACGTTGCAAAGATTAAATGATACAGTGTTTTTAGCACACATAATGTATCTAAATTTTAAAAATGACAATTATTATAATTGATACTCTTTATGAGTAAAATTGTTTTTTTCTTCAATTCTGTAACCCCAGCACATAGGCACAGTGATTTCACATAATAAATAAGCAATAAATGTTTGTTGACTATTGAATTACAGAGGGAAAGGAAGTCTAGTTAAAGGTGCATGAGAAGTGGTGATAATGACACTATTGCATTTGCTAGAACGTGGAGTCACGGAGAATAAGGGTAAAAGGAGGAGATAACACTCTTTTCAGTAGTGTATCTGGGGTCAATTCCAGTGACTAAATTCTCTTCCTCATGCTTGGTTAAGTACTACGTTTCCTTTTACAATTAAAAATTATTTTACCTTTATTGAGGTAAACATATAAAATTGTAAGGTATCTAAAGTGAACATCATTGTGATATGTGTATACGTTGTGAAAGAACTCCTCCCATCTAGCTAATTTTCACAAAGTTTGTACTTCTTTTCCAACCTTTCCTTCCAGCTTTGTTATTCTTTCTCAGAATCACTTTAACTATCATAGGTCTTTCATGGTTCCATACAATTTCTTTAGGATTTTTTTTCTATTTTTATTAGAATTTTTTTCAATTAATAATGAAACCAATATGTGTCTTCTTATATTTAATTTTTTCCATAAACATAACTTTTAAAAATTGTATCATGATCCATCTTACCTAAATAGTCTTTATTAATAGAAATGCAGCGTGTTTCCAAAGCCTCAAGATAGTGACTATTCTGAATACTACCCTTTGGTATAATTCCACTGTATTTTTGTTTATTACGTTAAAATAGGATCTTAGAGGTGAAAGTAATGAGTTAAGGAATGCAAAGACAATTTGAAGACAGAGCTATCTTACAGAATGTTCTTTCAAATAACCTATTGACTTGAGAAATAACTGTTCCCGTTCTAGAAAATTTACATCGGTCATGCTTTCAAGTCATTCCAACATAATATTGTATAGATTTTCTGTCTGTTCCTGTGAGATAACAGATAAGCATCGTCTCTAACAAATTCCATGAGCCTATACCCTACTAGAAACTATAAAATAGAGGCTAGACAAGAGGACGATACATGTGACAAAGCTGTGGTTCTTGACATCACAACAACAACAGGATTCCAGCACGTTAAAACTAAAATCCCCCTTTTCCTGAAAGTCTTATAGGTTTTAAGGCATTATCATAGTATATTTATCATTTAAGCACATTAAAATGGCACTAGTGTAGTAAGGAGTGAATTTTATAGCTCTCAATTTTTAAAAAATAATGATTATTTGGGTAACTGAGAATTGTAAAAATACTGTTATATGTGAATTATACTGCTACAACATACAGCAAACCGCTATGGCACAAAAGCAATAAAAATTGATGTGTTAGTATAAAGTGTCAAAAGCTCATGTTAAAAAATAAGTAAGCCTGGCAGGCAAGATACAATGATCACCTGATGACACGTAGGAGGTAAAGAAATGACAGGGATTCTTCTGGTTCGAGCCAAGTGTTACCAGGTCGCGAAAACCCAAGATGAGGCAGAGAGAAGCCAAACACTCAGTTAATTATAAAAGAAGCCAGTAGCAAGCAGAACCCAGGGAAATAAGCATTCAAGAGGGACGGGCAGCATCACAGCAACAATGGAGATCAGAGATAAATTTTAGAGTTAGAAAGAAAACCTAGAACTTACAGTGGGCCTGGTTGGTTATGCACACCGATTGCAAACTCCTTTCTAGCAGAATTGTACCTTCTGTTTGAAGGAACAGCCCATTACTTCTGCCATATGTGATTTACTTAAAGTGAGTCACAAGGTTCAGACCAAACTAAAGGAAGTGATTATATAATAACATGGGATTTGAAGGTGAGAATTCTCAGAGACCATCTTAGAGGCTGCACGCCCCTCTTCTTCAGGCTCTGCATCCCTAACCTCAGGGTAATCACTACAGTCAGACTACGGGGTTGGTACATATTATTTATAAGCAAGTGTTTTACTTTTACATCAAATAATGAATTCATGGATAATATATATTATTGGTTTTTAAAATATTTTAAAATATTACATTGCTCCACTTGCTTTCCCCCCTCAACATTACATGTGTATCTACATTGATGTTGATACTGCATGATTTATCATATAATTTACTTGCTATATAATGCTCTCCTTTGTGAATAAGCCACAGTTAATTTATGTAGTCACCTATCCAAGGGATATTTAGAGGATTTTTTTTTCACATTTATGCTATTACAAACACTGCTGTATTAGATTTTTTTTTAAAGTATGCATACATGGGAGAGTTTCTATAGTTCTACTTTAAATTTATAAAAATATTCAGTTTTTTACTTTGCTTTGTGTCAATTATCGTTTTTTGTTTGTTTGTTTGTTTGTTTTTTGCTGTTTAAATCCAGTATTTCTAGGCACTTAGTAGTAAGAGAATTTTCAGATGTTTCAGTGTTTTTTCTTTATGTTAATCTTTAAATGATTCTGTAATTTTTTTTCATTATTTATAATAAAAGCATCCTTAATGAAACAAGAGGGAAACAATTTACAGTGCTATAGAAAGCTCAAGAAATATAAAGTTAAAATGTGTTCACTCGATTTGCCATTGGTGATAACAGATTCAGGGAGTAGTTTGGATAGAAACCAGATGTTGATGGCTTCAACACTGTACCAATCATTAGTTTTATTCTGTGAATGTTTCCATGCTCAGTCTCCCAAGATCATGACGAGATTGTATTTCTGGCACCATTGTTATTGACATGTGATTAGTTTTGACCCATGAGTTGTGAGGAGAGACACATGTTGAATATTTCATGTAACATACAAAACCCATTCCGCCCACCACAGCAACCGGCACGTGTTATGGTGTGCTCCTCCATCTGGACGGGTCCAGCATGAGAACTGCATAAGGGAAAAGTCAATCTTTCTCATCGTAAGTCATGGGATTTGGGAATTTATCCACACAGTATATCCTAATTTATCTTGGTAATATGTAAATTAACATAAGAAGGGCGTGAAGTCATACCTCTAGAACAAGGATGGGCTAGATTATACTGTAGAAACAATAATGGAATAGCTCAGCAGCTTTAAATGATAAAGTTTCATTTTCCCCTCATGCTGCGCGTTGATCATGAGTTAACTGTGGACTCTGTTTCACATTTTCCTCAATCTAGGCTCCAGGCCAACAGAGCCGTCACTATCTGGAATATTGCCAGTTGCCAGGGTAGATGAAAAACGTTAAATGGCAAATCCCATGTGGGCTTTTTAAGGCTGATATGACACATGTCAATTCTACATATACTTTCTTTTACTTTGGGTTCTTCAGAAACAGCCCTTGAGATCATGGATCATGTGAAAGTAATATAACTAGTAAGTATTCACAGTTAAAAGCAGTAGGAGAGTAAGAAAGTGGCACTGAAAGGAAAGCAAGCCAGGAAATGTTACAATATCAAACAAAGTTCCCTGAAATATTGGCACCAACAACAAGGTAACTCTGGAGACTGGGCAAGTCACATCTGAAACTTACCCTGATCAGACGGGCACGGAACCAGTACGATTACACTTCAGTGCTTGTGAGTTACTTTTTAGAGTTTCCACTGTGGTGATATAAAAATTCCAGGCTTTTTGGGCTCCAGTGGTCCAAAGAGCATCACAGTTCTGAATTTTGGCAGTGAGAACACAGAAGTCTTTGTTCATTAAAATGGCAATGGGCTCCTAGGGGACAGACAGGAAAGCACTGTCAGCTCAGATATGCATGTCAATGGCAAAGCACAACACACCTAAGTTTAAGGAGGCAAAGAAATGCAGTGGTATCGTGTCAGCAGGAGGAGGAAGACAGGACAATAGGCAGTGATTGGCAATAATTGTAACCACAATGAAATAGGAGATAAAATAGAAAGACTCAGAATTCAAGTTTTTTGAGAAAAACATTAGGAGACAACTAGCTTTTTCCAAGGGTCAGTGGAAAGGAAACGCTTGGAAGAAAAGGAGGGGATAGAAGGAGAGTAAAGGAGAAAAATTAAAAAATGCACAAATTAAAGGAGTATTTTTACATTTTTAATATTAAAAGTCTTTGATATACATAGTCAATATCAAAGGTGATTTTAAAGGTATAAGCAAAGAGATATTAGATAACACAGGGTGTTCCAGGAAATACACTAGAATGAAATCAATTGACAGGTGAAAATTTTATTTTTATCAAGATGAAGAAAATCGATTCACTTAAGTGAGAAAACAATAGTACTAATGCTGATTGAGTATGTAGGAGAGCTGCCCAGGAAGTATCCAGCCATGCAGTATGAAAAATAGAGCATCTGTGGCTATTTTTCTGGACAGCCCTCCTAAATAAGCCTGCAGACAGAGGATTGGCGAAGGAAGAGTTCAAGCGTTGGCCTCCCTTTTCTCTGAAATAAAATCAGAGATTTTCCAAGGGGGTAAAGAGGGAATTTAGGAGTAAGGGGGAGTATCTAATAAACAGAAAGGGAGTATGAAAGAGATGCCCCGAGGCTCGTTAGGCATTTGGGTCCTTGGATTCCCGAGGTAGAAATCGAGAATGAACCCCCCAAAATTTTTTCAAACAAATTTTATTAAGTTTATCCTCGTGCACAAGGGAGGCAGCAAAGAGGAAAGTCCTCTGAACTGACTTGGGGGCTGGCTCTGTTGGCTGAGCTGGAGACAAAGCAGGCTTGCTCTGAAGGTGGTCATTTCGAAAGTGGCGGGCTTTTTAAATACGGCAGGCTTGTATACCAGCTGTGTTGCCTGGTAACTATGTTGGCGCCTGAGTTGTGGAGGCCAGATGGCAGACTGCTCTCTAGTACCACCCCAGGAAGGTCATAATGTGAACAATTGCTCTTGCCAAACAGTGGTTTCAACAACTGTATGGGATTAAATGGTTAGAAGGGAGATAGTAATCAGCTACTTTTGCATTTTTGTGTAAGGTGTGATGAGGTGGTGGCACTTTCCTGGTCAGCTTATTACTCCTCCCAACTGCCTTGCGTTCCTTCCGCCCCAGGCCCAAGTCTCTGCGCTGTCTCAGGTTTATAACGAAGTGCATATGGCAAGAATGATGACCAAATGAGGACACAAAACATGAGTTTTTTTGAAGTAAGAAATGTTCAAACATGTAGAGAATTTCTGTAAGAGTGTATCTGAGCCAAATGATGACATATGCCAGGGAGCAAGATCTCAAATGTTCCTGAGAATAACCGTTCTGCAGCTTCCTTTATGCATCTGAAACTAAGGAAGGGACATAAGGGGGATCACATGGAGGTGAGAAAAAACCAAAGTGGGGATTGAATTACAGGAGAGTTAGCAAGATTTTCTTCTCTCCTGAGAGTGGTTGGGGCTTATTTTGAAGGCACGTTAACCTAGAATGTACAGAACCAATGGACAGAGCTTGCTTAAGGGCAAAGAAAGAGAAACCATGTACTAAAGAAGTCGTATGCCTGGGGCATGACTACTCAGCATAACCTGCCCAGTTATGAATTTATGTTCAATTCACCCAGTGTGGTTAATTTCCATAGAACCTCTTTTTTTCGTCCACAGTTTGAAGTGGAATTGACTCATAGGGTTCCCCCACATACTGAGCAAATCTGGAAGGAGATCTGTTGTGGAGAAGGGTATTGCAGGGTGGAACACGATGTGCAAGAGGAAAAATAGATTCAAACTTTTAGCCAAAGAGTGATCACAGTGAGTTATTATATGGCATTATCTTGTAAGGCATTATACAAAAGAAGCTAACAGAGGGCTAAAAGATTGAGAAAGTAGAGAGTGTTAAGGGCTTGCTCAGTCAGAGTAGACCTAATGGTGTAAGAAATCTGTAAGGCAAAATACTGTATACAAATATAGTATAGAACTTTTACATGTCAAAGATTCTGTATTGAGAGTAAGAACAAGATTAAGTGTATGGCAGTAAGTTATGGTCAAGAAATTATAAGGTTAGGATAGGCTTTTGGGCACTTTACTTACATGCAGAATCTAATTTAGACAATGAGAATGAGGAGGAGGTCACATAATGATGTAATTTTGTAGCATTATATTCTATAGTGCAAAATGTACAGAGTTAATTGTTAAGACACTACTGCTAAAGTTCTGGATCTCTACAATTCGGTGTCTAAAACTATAAATTGTGTTTGATCCTACCTGCCCTACCAACTTAACTGCTTGTTATCAGTAATTACATCCTTTCTCCTCAGAATTAAATGCAATAATAAATGTGATGTCTTATCTAATATGACTAACTACAGTGTATACTCAAATCTCACATAGTAACAAGCATAGTGCAGAAAATCAGAACTGTCCAATGTGTGCCAAAGTGAATTAAGCCAATATTTGCAAATGCCAGATGTACTTACTCTTGTTCAAATGCAGTGTGATTAGAGAAAAAGACATAGCTAGCCTCAGGTCACATGGTATTGAGCAATGTTTTCCTTAGATAAACAAAAATAATTTGATGAAACTTACTATCTGTCTCTGTGTAGAAAATGCTATTGAATAGTGAGCAGGAAAACCAAATTGTCACTCCATTTAAGTAATAACACACAGCAGGGCTGGTATTGTCACATTAAACAACTTGAAGTGATTTAATGTGATTATAATATGACTTCTTTAAGCAAACATATTATAGCATTTGCACATGATAAATTATTATCAGTATTATTTTATGAACCTTAATCTTGCATTTTGTTTATACATATGTAAACAATTTAAATGCATCACCATAAAATACAAACATTCTTATTTTACCATTTCATAATTTTTTAAAATTATTTCATCCATGTGTTTATTGTTTCCTTCACTTACCTAAAATACCAATTAAAATTATATGGGGTATTCAAATAGGATACATGTTATATATATGTTATACATGTGTGTGTTATGACTGTTTTTTTAAAAGAAGTCATGTTATAACCACATTAACTCACTGGTGGGGGAGAAAGGGATTCTAATACGGCAATAACCTAGCCAGCAGGAGATGACTTCAAGGAGTTTGTAATTCAAAAGAGGAAGAAACATATTCAGAACAATAACTCAATTGTTGGGAAAAAATGTTTTAAGCTCTACAGAGAAATACAGCTAGTGTACCCGTGAAGATTTAGGGGAGGGAGAAATAGTGTATCTTTGAATGAAGGAGAGAAAACTTCCTAGAGAAGAGAATATTTCAAATTAAACATAAAGAATGAGCAAAATTTCTACATCTATAAATGAAAAGAGTTGTTGATAGGAAAAGAGTATATATTTAAGAGATTGCTGAAAAAGTTCATTAAGTAATGGGCATTTCCTTAAAAACTTTTTTGACTAAAGTGAAATGGATACATCTTTATATAATCATTCTATGAAGACATGCGTACATGATTTTCAACCAGTTTTTCTAGAAAAATTCAGTGAGTGTTTACTGTGCTCAATACACGATGGAGAGAAATTAGGGTGTCTTAACATATTAGTGGTGAAAAAGAGAGAAGTAATCAGGTTCATGATCTATTTAAAGTTAAAAACTGACAGACTTTACTAATGGACTAGAAGACTGTAAAAGGAAAAGTAAAAAATAAAAGTAGAAAACAAGATTTTGAATGAATGCTGCTACTATTTACAGTGGATTCTCCGTTTGCCGAACTCAAGCAAACAGCACTCTCAAGCAACCCGCAAAAAAAAGTTGCTGATTTCTTGAGTTTCAGTTAACAGACAATCTACTTAAATTCATCTGGCATCTTTCAACCCCCATGAGTGCCAGTTAACTGAGAGTCTACTAAGAAGAAGGACAGGGACAACCGTCAAGAATTTGTAGGCCCGTTAGTCCAAGATACAGGTGACCTATCTCTTTTTTAAAAATGCTATAATGGATATCTTTATGCCAAGAGATTTTTTCGTATTTAGGAGGCTGTAAATTTGAATGGGTCTATATTTTTACCTTTCATGAAGTGAGAAGTGAAGAATATTAGTCCTTACAACTCCTCTGCCTGATCCATTCAAACAATCCATCTCTCTTGTCATCTCAGTGTCATTTCTACATTAGCAATGAGACAGGTCAGCATACACCCTTTCTCAATACGTATTGAACCACATAAAAAGATATTGGCCAAACTTCCTGGAAATCCTTCCACTCAGGTCTGAGTAGCGAGGTCAGCTATGAGCTTCTACTTCCTTAGACCTCTCTAGGAAGTCATATCCTCCTTCACAAAAAGTTTTCTTACCAAAAGATAACTTGCTTTCTTTCCCTATCAAATCAGTTTGGTTACTCACACCTGACTGGAAACTGGTACTCTGATTTTGAGAACTAAGCCTGGGGAAATTTAATAATTTTGTTTTTCATATGATACTTTTTATATTGTAAATACTTCACTATTCAGAAATTTGTAACAGCAGAAAACTATTGGTTACAGTGCATACTACACTGGATTTATTCTTTTGCTTTCAATGGAAGTAAATACCATCACTTAGCTGGAAAGATAGATGCTTCACACTCCAAGGAAGTAGCTACTCATTACCCACAATGTCTATTAATAAAAAATGGCCAAAATCTCATGCAGTTGCAAAACTGGAATGTTCTTTTTAAAAAACAGCTTTATTAAGATATAAAGATAACACAAAAAACTGCACATATTTAATATATATGATTTGATGACTTTGGACATACACATATACCTATAAAACCAGAACAACAATCAAGGTAACAAACATATTCATCACCTCCACGTGTTTCTTTGTGCTCCCCTCTTTTTGGTAAGAACAATTAACATGAACCGTATTCTTTTGACAAATATATTTTTTATGTACACAATACTTCGTTAACTATAGGCACTATGTTATATAGCAGCTCATTAGAACTTATTCATCTTGCATAATCGACACTTTATTCGAGTTGATTAGCAACTCTTTATCACCCCCCCTCCCCAACCCAGTCAAAGCCTTTGGCAATCATCATTCTCTTCTGATTCTATGAGTTCGAGGATTTTAGATAGCTCGTATCAGTGATATCAATGCAGTATTTATTCATCTGTGACTACTCACAGAATATTTCACTTAACATGATATCTTCAAACTTCAGTCATGTCACAGATGACGGGATTTCTTTTTTTTTTTTTAAAGTGGGAAAATCTTCATTTTATGTATATAACACAATTTCTTTATCTATCGACCTTTGATAGACATTTGTTTCTATGTCTTGGCTGTTGTCAGTAATGTTGCAATGAACTTGGGACTGAAGGTATCTCTTCAAGATTTTAGTTTTAATTATTTTGGATATATACCCAGGACTGGAATTGCTGGATCATATACTAGTTCTATTTTTGTTTTTTTAAGGAAACCAGCTTACTGTTTCTAAGCAGCTGCACAATTTTTATATCTACAAATAGTATAGAAGAGTCCCAATTTCTCCACATCCTCACCAACATTTGTCATCTCGTCTTTTTGATAATAGTCTTGCTATAAGGTGCAAAGTGATATCACATTGAAGTTTCAATTTGCATGAAGTCATATACATGCTTACATTTTTTTCTTACACTGAATTTGATTATTATCTTTTTCATTTACTCTTTAACATAAATGATGCAATATAAACCTCCAGAAATCTTATACTTACTACCAAAAGATATTGTTCTAATACTTTTGTGGTATTTAAGTTTGTTTGTTTGTTTGCTTTTTAGTAATTTAGGTACTTGCATGATTTTTTTTACTTGTATAATTTTTGTCTCTGTAATTAAATGACATTTTTGTTAGAAGCTTAGAGAATATATGTTAATTAATTTTTTAAATTCCAACTTTTTTTTATCAGTTGTGTCTGACAATTTAATCTTTGATGACATTTTTTTCTATCAGAAAATTTTTAAAAATTTTTCTTTTTCTCAATTTGATTTAATTGTGATTTGATTTTTTTATTTCATTTTGATTAGCAAGTAATAATCCTTTTTATTATTATCTGTGTTTTATTAATGTGTAACATGTGTTCATGTATAGTGGAGCTTGCCTTACTTAGGAACTATTATTACTTAAATCTGTACCTCTATAATTTATCATCTATAGTAATTAAATGTCTTTTTGTCATTTTTATTTCTTTGACTGAATTGCTCAAGATTTCCTTTCTTGGTTTCTTTGCTTTTCTTTAGACTCACATTTACTACTTATTGCTTCCTATGGTCTTTACAACTTTTTCATATTTTTGATACTTTCAGCAGTTTCTTTGTATCTTAGCCTTGATATTCTGTGACTAAGAATCTTTGCCGTAGCACAAATAAATTGAACTTTGGAAAGAGCAATACATGTTTTATATTTTATTTGTGATAACATGTGATAGAGAATCCTTGGAACTACCTAGAAATGAGGCCAAAAATCACATTGATGTAAGCTATTTACTAATTTTTCTTTTCAATGAGAATAAAAATTTATTATGACAAGTATTTTTAATCAAGGTGTATCAAATCCATGATGTGTGAAGTCCTAATTTAAACAATATAACATATCTTAATTGCCTTGAAAATGAATGAATAACTTATTGCAATTTTAATTTGACTACAGACTCCTTATCCTATTAATAGAGATCTTTAGACTAGCTTTAATTAGTTTTCTCCATGGTCAAGGGTCTAATATGATTGCATTATAAGCTGACATTATAAATTTTATCAAAAAGTCATAAACTTGAAAATTTTAAGGAAAGATATTAGAATACTCTTTCTCTTTGAATGAGCTATCAGAAATTCCCTGTGGATATCCATTGATTACCTACAAGCAAACCTCTGTTACTTGTCTTCAGTGGCTGCCAACAATGCCAACTCTGGTTTGAGAATGACTTGATATATTAGAGTTGTTTGAGTTTTTAATTCATAGGGACTTAAAAGAGCAAGTTTGAGTATAATAGGACCTTAAGAGATCGTTGAGTTATACGAGAACTTAACACATAGGAGTTTAAGAAGTAAGATTCTGACCATTTTATTCAACTCCTGAGATAAATAACTCTGTGATAAAAAGAAAAAGTGATAAAATTGTTCAGCCCAGAAGGAAAAAGCATCTTTAATTTGAATAAATGATAAAATACCTTGGAAATTTGAAAATTGTTAAGTTAAAATATTCAGACAACCTCAAGCTAATGAAGATTGATTTTTGTCATGATTATTACCAAATGTAAACTGATTTATATAGTCAATTTTTTAAAGTATAAATAATAGAAACACAGTATGATATTTCTGGAAGGGACCTAAAAAGGAGGTACATCTCAGTTATTTTGAATCTTTAAAAAACAAACAAAAAGAACTATGATAACAACAAGAACAACCTGATATGAGGCCAATTCAAGCTCTTGAAAAACTTGCCTGAATTCATAAAGCCAAAATTATCCAGCCCTGTGCCTAGACCCTGTGTCCATTGACTGCAATTTAAGCTCTTTTAAGTATATTTATTTTTTCACATACAGTTATATAAATAATATTTCAGAGTTTATTTAAATACACACACACACACACACACACACACACACACGTATGCTTTTTGGTTTTTTTTTTTTTAATTAAAGGAATGTGAAGATTTTAATGCCTCATCACAATACTGAGCATAAATCATTATTTATATCATAGTAAGTCAGGTCACAAACCATGTCTTAGATCTCTCCTAGTAAACAAACTGAAAGATAATTTTTCCAAAGTGTTATAAGAAATATACGAATGTCTGGAAAAATAAAAAGAAAATAAACAAACGTATCACTTGTGTTGGTCTTAAAAATATCTTTTACAACAACAACAATAAAACAAAAGAACAATAACATCAGCTGTCCTAAAATGTAACTGACAAGGTAAGATCTGTAACTATTAGTTCTTTCAAATTTAAAAAATACCAAAAGATATAGAAAATAATAAAATTAATCTACCATCCAGGACTGGTAATTAATTGTGAATCACTGTGGGTCATTTTTATTTAAGATAAAAAAAAAAATAGAACATATTGTTTAAGTCAGATTTTTTGTCTTTCCAGATCATTTAACTTGATCTTTAAAAAATAAAATTAAAAAAAAAATTAACTACTTCAGCAAAGTTTAATAAAATATTTTTAAACAATTGTTATAATGGATAATAAATGACTATGTTTAAATGAAAGAAAGTTCAAAAAGAGATGAATAGGAACATAGGGAACTAAAATCTAGATTTTTTTGAGATTTCATTCTCACCCAATTTTAAACAACCCCATTTGATCGTACTATTAACCAGCATACCAAATGCTTCCCATCAGATCAGTGTGCAATTATGTGGAAGTACACCGAGTACTCGTTTTGAAATAGGTGATTGTTATAAAAGATACAAGGACAACATGAGGAAATAGATACAAGAGAAAACAAAACAAAAATTTTAAGTATCTATTTTAATATACCGAAAAGAAGGCTCAAACTTCAGCGGCATAGAATTATTTTCTTAACACTGACAAAAATCTTGACTAATTGTCATGGATATGGAAATCAAGCTGAAGAGTGCTAAGGGTTCTGTTCCATACCCATAATAACTACCCAGTGGTTAAAGTCAAATTGTATGTCTAATGCAAAGAATGCTATGAGAGTATGGGGGAGTAGGTGTTTAGCGCATTTGGACATGCAAGGTGGGAGTAGTGAATTCTATAACTGAGTGATTTACAAAATAATTGCTGTAGAACTTTTGGATTATAAGACTTTAAAGGGAAAAATTACACTGAAATATTCTTTTTAACTTCACATACTGGGAGATTAATGTCACAGCATTGTTTGTAACTGACAAATAAGTACACTCCTAAATCCTTATCACTTTTACTCAAGAAAGTAATTGTGAAGTAGTAGCTAGAGACTTTTTGGGTGTCATGTAGAAATAAAAACAACCTGATTCAGAAAAGGTCTCTTTTCACTTGGTAAAACAGAGTGCTCAAACAAGACACACTTGCAGTATATGGCTTCAGATTACAGTGGTAACATAGATTTTAATTTATATTTTCAATTAAGTTAGAAACAAAGGTGGGGTAGAATATTGGGCTGGATTTGAACATGGACCAGTTTTAATTCACCATTGGTTTAATAAATAGGAGTTTATTTTATAGTCTTTTTGTTAAAATTGTAACTCCAAAAACACTTCTAAGAAAATCCCAAAAAATGTATGAAAATCTTATAGAATATGAACAATATGACATTTTGTTTGTTGTTTACTTGTTTTATTTTTAAATAATTGCTGCAAAATAATAAATATATATTTATCCTTTTTAGCTAACATTATGAAGGCAATAATAAACAATTCCACTGATGCTTCTGTACCACTATTATATACCACTACTGTAAGGTTACCTCCTTTGAATATGTATTCTATAGATGCCAAACTGACAAAATGGGCTTGTGATTTACAAATGCAACAGTATATGAATTAAAAACACACTCTCTGGATTGTAGTTTCATTTATCAGACCAAAGACCTAGTATTTGTTGAGCAGAAACTGTGTTTTGTGCTTACTGTTTATAAATACTGCTTAATTTCTCTTAGAATTCAGGAAGTATAACATAATATTACACTATTTTAGATTGAGTAATTGAATTTCAGGAAGATTAATTATAGAGTATTATACAAACAAGTAGAAAGTGATCAGGCTTTTTTTTTAATTAGAGGAAGCAAACCACTTAGAATGTGTGGTCTTCAGAATAAATGTAGCACCTCTTTCTGAGCAAAAACAATTAATTGATTTATATATGAAATAACCTTGGAAGAAATCATTTATTTGACCTGAGAAACAAAATTCTCCCCTATTTTGCTTTTTCAGAAATGTTATTATGAGTTTTTGTTTCTAAAAAACTTATCTATATGACTTGGATTTTGGTTTATTTCTCCCTGGAAATTTCTGAAGTCTGTCATAGGCCCTCCCCCAAATAGTTGAATTTAAGAAGAAAAATGACAAGGTGAACAAAAGAAAAAGTAGACTAGATTAATTGCTTTAGAACTTTATATTCTTTTTACAGTGACTGACAAGATTCAAGAATTTTCTAAGACTAAAGTTTCAAAAGAGACTAAATGCTAAGAAAAAAAAAATTAAGTTCAGGTATTTTAAACTACATTGGAGTTAAACTGGTTAATAAAATTATATACTGTGATTTGCCATGTATAATGTGCAATTTTTAAACCAAATTTGTGAGGGAAAAATATGGATACCCATGACACATGGGTAGTACTAATTCCATACCTATATAAATGTTTTTAATTATTTTATTTATGCTTATAAGTTAAAAGGATAACTCTTGAAATCAATAATGATGTCTGTATGCAAAATGATACCCAAGAATGCAATAATCATTGTTGTTTTTTGTTTTTAATATAAAAACATTTATACATAAAGTATCTTGTACCTTGTATCTGATCTCGTGAAATTTGGGGCCAAAAACATGGGTGTGCTTTATACACAGAAACACATTATACAAAGCAAAATATGGTAGTTTTCAAGTGCATAATTCTATATAATACTCATCTATGTGTTGCAATGCGTGTTCACCACCCAAAGTCAGTTCTCTTTCTGTCACCATATATTTGATCTCCTTCACCCTTTGCAACTTCCTCATTGGTCCTTTTTTAATCTGGCAGTAATGAGCACCTGTTCCTATTCTTCAGCATTTGCTGAAAAGTTTCCCGTGTTTTGGAGGAAATATTCTGGTTATTTAAGAGAACGCTGTGAGAACGGCGATCTATATAGTCTGTGGCAATGTTTTCTATTACCTTTTGTAGCACGTGTTGGCCATGGTCACCACACAGTCATGACTGTGTAGAGAAGGTGAGGGGAGAGGATGGAAGACAATCACTTAAATACTCCAGGGATACCAAACAGAAAGTAATTGTTTGGAAATCAGTAGTATTCTATAACATGCTAATAAATAGCTACAACATCAAATTTAATTTCTCAAAATCTGGTATAGTATTATAATTTCTTTGTTACTTAATTAATTAATTCAGAAATGAAGCCAGCCTGGTCTCTGTTCTAAAGTAGAACCCTGCCTAGTGAAGGGAAATGGAAATTAAATACAATAGCATATGGTGGGTAATATAATGGGATGGCAGCTCAATGACCATTTTAGCCTAGGAGATGAGGATATCAGGATAGAGTTAGTAAAGTATAAAACTCCACATAATTTGAATCTTTTACAAAATTTTTATTTCCTCCTTTCATAAAAATCAGCAAAGCCACCCCCTTACTTCATTCAGCATTACATACATGTTCCTTGAATGAATGTCTTCTACATTGCATGTGCCTTTCTGTGGAAAAGAATTGAGATTCTGTAATACACGGTTTAATCTTCTAGTTGGATATTAGTTTTTTGGAGATTATTGAGAAGAGGAACAACCACAGATAAAAATATTTTAACAAAGCAAAATAACATTTTGTTAAGATTAATTGGCTTATTAATAATCTAAGCTACCATAGTTTATTAGTCATTATTGTAGGTTTCCTAAGTGACTCATCTTAAAGTTTTCACAGGGAAATAGATTTGCTCCAAGCTCATATTCATTTATAATTTTTTTTTTTGTTTGACTACTGTTCAGGTTAGTGACTCTGCTTTTGACTCTGAGCTAAGGCCAAGTTGTCTTAAGTTGTGCTGTCAATAAATTTTATAAAATTACACTATATGATGGCCAGTGCATGAGCAGTTTTATTTTCTTTGAAATTATTTAATATATTCTGATTGAATATCTAGTTGACTAATGTCTATTTTATGTAGAGTATTATATTTGAAGGTAGAGATTATATTGTTTTATCTTCTGTAGTACCTCACCTTCCATAGGTATTCAAGAAAATTTGTTATAATAAAGTATATTTTTCATATTTTATATTTTTTCAGTTAGCTTTCCCTATGCCTTGAATCAACATATTAAATAAGTATAAGAAAATATATCGAATGTATAATAATTTATGATGAACAGCTGACTGCCAATTGTTATTCAGTTAATCTTAACCACTATACAGACCACATGATATATATTTCTGTTCAGCTATGCAACCATCCACATGTATTCACATTTTTTTTACACAAGTTCAATGTCCTCAGAAAGGTTTCTGCTCAACATAGTCATTTTATCCTATTTTTACTTGTATTATTTATTTTATTATCCCATTATCCTTTGGCCCCTGTGCCCTTATTTTACATTTATGAGTCCCTTTCTTCCAGAATAAGTTTTAAAAATTCCAGTACCATGAATAGTCTGTTGTATCTAATGGTTTTAAACCAGTGCTGCTTTATTTTTTAACTTTTCCATTACCCTTTAGGCATTTCTTCAATGTTTCACAATCTAAATAGTACTTTTGTTTCTGAAGGAGAACAGATTATGCCCTTTTAGCATATTGATTATTTTGAATAACAGTTACTTAGGAAAGAACGGTGCAAGAAAGAAGGAAATAAATTTTCATTGTGAAAGTTATCCTCCCTGTACCGGGAGGTTAGAAGATACCCTTGTCACACCAGTCAGGAAATTTTGGGCCAAGAAGGAAACACATCTTGTTACTTCTCAACTAATTTATTACCAAAAGCCCTAACTTTTGTCTCATCAATTCTTCATAAATTTATTGTTTCTCTGACTAAAAGGTATAAAAGCTGCTTGCTTTGGTCACTTTTTTTTTTTTTTGAGCCTGGTACCTTTAGATTTCCTGCACAAATAAAATTGAATTTCTTGTTTTTTTTCCTGTTAATACTCATATTTAATTTCTAGACCAGCCAAAGAACCTAGGTGGAAAGAAGAAAAAACTTTTCATCTCCTACATTTTCATCACTTTTTTTCCTCTAAGCACCCTACGCAGAAGTTCTCCAATTTATTTTTGTTTTGTTTTTCATCCTTGAGATTGAAATGAATTTGATATTAAGTGAAAGGATAAAAAGTTACTACAGAAAGTCACGCAAATATAATTATTGTGTGAAAGAAATTAAAAAAAAAAACATTGGCCACTTGCATTGTTTGTATTATTAAATATCTTCAGTCAATTCATAGGTATTTATGTGCAAGCCCTCTGTTACACACTGTTGGGAAAATATAATTAAAAACAAAATTTCCTCCCAAATTAGAAAAATGTTCCACATGAGAGAAAAAAATACAGTTATATTGTTGAATAAGCACTCAAACAAATACTATACACATCACCAGCAATCTGCTAAGAGAATGTCAAGACAAAAAAATTCTCACCTTTTTATATAGTAAAGCAGATATTCTATTGCATACCTGTTTTCAAGATAAATAATCACTAGTCCTCAGGTAGGAGGAACTAACAACACCATGTCACATGTAGTTCATCCTAAATTCATCTGGAAATAGGATGACCATTTGTGTTTGTTAATTGGTTTTATTCAAAGGAAAAATAAATTCATATAACAATGGCAAGTGGGAATTTTGGAGCAAGGAGCTCACTGAAATTAGGCACTTACATTCCCACAGAAACTGAGAGATAGGAAATGATTACATTTCAAATTGGCTCCCAGGTGTTTGAGAAGAGTTTCCTGATTTGTAAAGCTGACAAGAGGCTGATTTAGGTTTCAAAAAGATTTTGGACACTTCCAAGTGACAAACAAATAATTTACAATTATAATTTTTTAATGAAATCCTTCGAAAGAAAAAGGATGGGGAAAGGAATTTCTTTTCCTTTTTGTACCAGGAATTTTTTTTTCTGGATTTATATTTACCCTCACAAACCCTGGACTATATAAGATTCTTGCCAGAAAATAAATGGTGAAATTTTGAACATGACTTTAACAAGATTTTCATACACACACACACACACACACACACACACACACCACTAGGCTCTATTTGGTGCTAGCAGGTAGTGATCTCTGTTTCTGATGTATTTTACCTTTTTAGATATGTTTATTCTAAGAAAACACATATTCATATACTTTACTTAGTGATATTTTACTTATATAAATTCATTTTACAAATTCATTGTTCTCAATTTTATTTGTAATTTTTGGTCAACAAATAATAAATCAGAGTGCTTCTTTGTTCAAAGGATTGTTACAGATTGTATGGGCATATTATACTTCTTGCTATTATTATTTAGAACATCATACATTTTTCTGAGGTTTGAAATAATTTTTTAAGAGTCAATGCACATAAATTGTCTATAAGTTGGGAAACTAAATGAATGATTTTTAAGTCATTAAATAACTATAACATCATCTTATGAATGCATTTACTGTCTAAGAGTTAATTTGTCCTGTCTGAGAATAGTTTAACATTTGTCCTTTTCAGTTTTTCCTTTTTCCTTTAGTAAAATGCTTTTCAGTGACAACAGTTAATGCCATCGTTACTTTTTGATGAATTTAGAAGATCTGATGTAAAAATCATTCACTACAAAAGACATTCTGATTCTGTCAATGCATGTATTGTGAGCCCTCAATGGGTTATTCACATGTTTATTAGATGTTTTATCATCTTTGAAATATCTATATATATTCTATCCATTTTCTTACTGAGATCTTTTTATTATTGATTTTTAAATATCCTGTTAATGTTGACACTAATATAGTAGGTCTGTAGAAAATAACTTATTCCAATCTTTCATTTGCCTTTACATATGTAATACATATGTAAAGTATAATATTTATATAATCAAATATATTAATCTTTCCTTATGATTTCTTGCATAAATACTATTTAACTAGGCATAGTGGGGTGCCAAAAAAGGTATACACATTTTAAGATATGTTATTCATCATGCATTACTTTTTGAAGTTGAATTGAATTATGGTAGCAATGTGTAGTATGACATTCACTCAAAAGATGGCATTAATCAAATAAATGTTAGTGTCACCATGCAACAGACAGGACAGTCAAAGAAAATGGCAGAAGCATGATTGTTGTTCAAGGAGTGCAAGATCATTTTGAAGTGGTATTTGAAATTTGAGAACATTGTTTGAGTTTCCCCCACATTCTCCTGACTTAATACCCTTTGACATCTACCTACAGGGGACCTTAAATGATGTGGTGTACCATAAAAAACCAGCACCACTGGTGGTACTTTAGGAAGAAAATTGAAACGGCATGCGGTGATACAAGTGGACACTTTGGTCAATGTTGCTCAAGCAGTGGTTCACCATCATCAGAAATGTCTAGACACTAATGGTAACCACTTTGAGCACCTCTTGTAATTACACAAGTCAAGTGTGACTTGTATTCATCTTTTGTTATTGGTATATGTTGAGTATTACAATTTTAATAGTTTTTTTCTTTCTTAAAATGTATATATTTTTTTTAGCACCCTCTGTGTATGTTATATCAATACTAACAAGTATCTATATATCATTTTGGATGTTTTCCCAATTAAAATTTATTTCATGCCTAATATAAGATAGTAATCTGTTTTATTTTTCCCTCCAAAAGTTCATCCTTTCTTCATTTTTTTGTTGGACTTTTAAAAATAAGTTGCCATATATTTATTTGAAAAACTGGCAGTATTCATAAAGGTGAAAAATAATAATACTAAATGATTTATTATGAGAACATCCCACCACCTTTAATATTTTTTCTTTTTTCAGAAATGTCTTGAACAATCTTGACCTGAACTTTATATGTTT
This sequence comes from Lyroderma lyra, assembly GCA_004026885.1. Lineage (NCBI taxonomy): Eukaryota > Metazoa > Chordata > Mammalia > Chiroptera > Megadermatidae > Lyroderma > Lyroderma lyra. The sequence continues at coordinate 124,352 of PVJL010004143.1, forward strand.
ATAAGAATTTAGAATCAATTTATCAAGATGCCCCCAAAAATCTACTGGAATTTTTATTGTAATAGCATTATATGTTAATTTGGGGAAATTTAACATTTTTAATATTAAGCCTTAATAGTGACAAACATGAGTATCTTTTCATTTATTCAAATCTGCTCTGATAACTTTTAATTATGTTTTATAATTATCTCCATAGAGCTTTCACTAAATTTAACAGTTTTTAACCATATTTTATTACAGTGTTTATGCCATTAATTTTTCTACTTGATATAAAGTAAAACTACCCATAAAATATGCAAAAATGTTAATTAACTACTTAGTGGATTTTTTAATGAAGCATATTGTACCCTTATACAGTATTAATATAAACATAGTTTGGATTCGCATAAAATTAAAAAGTAGTGATTTTTTCTTTGGTGACAAAAAAACATGACATACAGAAAGAGAACATAGTTTCCTTAATCTTTAAATTATGATTTCCTTAAAAAGAGAGCATGAATAATTTGAAGTAAATATAAAACTTTGAAAAGGGATAATGTATATTAATTGTATTCTTGTAATTATCTTTATTTTTCATATAACTAAAAAAGAAATATAGCAAGGGAAATCTTTAAAAGGGAAACATAATAAAAGCAAAGCAGCAAACACACAGCTGTAAATGAAATGCACAACTGTGTACTAGCCATCGGTGATTTCCCCGAGAAGGGTAGTCCCCCAACTCCAGTGGAGGGACCTCTCCCGGTCAAGGACTTAGCTCTTCAGTGTTTTACTCGGAATCCTGAGCAAATGCTGTACACTGCTAGGTGTCAGCAGATTGCCCCCCAACCTGATGCTGCGAGGCCAGCTAACAGCACCTCATCAATCTCACATAACTGATATTCCTATACCTATGATGACATGTGCTTCCTCTCGACTCCTTCCGCAGCATTCTTTGAAAGCTCTGTTTATTATAAAGAAAACCTCCTTTAATCTGAAACTCTTCACAGAACTTTTCCCTTCCTGTCCTTGCCTGAGGCTAAGACCTGATTTTTTTTTCCCCCTGAAGCTTTCTTAAGGGGAAGATGTTCATTGTTCCAGACTGTGTGTCTCTGGACAGGTGATAGTTTTGTTAGTATTCTCTCGGTGCTTCACTGTCAATTCCAGACAACTTTTTCTTCAAAAATAGCATGAAGTTTAAGTTTATAGATTCTGAGATCAGATTGCCTGAGCCTGAACTCTGACTCCATCATTTCTTGGCTATGTGATCTTGAGCAACTAGTAATTTCTTTCTGTATCTCAAAGCTCTTTTCTGAAAGTTAGAGATATATTTAAAAAAAAAAAAAAGAAAGAAAGAAAAAAAAGAAATTCTAGACTTGTGAGAATTAAATAAGGTAATAATCATAAAGCACAGTTTTCTTTTGAAACGTAACCTGGTTATAATATTTTTTACACGTGCATTCATTACTATAATATTTACTAAACAAGCTTACTCTGTATTTTTTAACTCCCACTATTGGTTCATATATGATCTTTGTAAGCACAAAATCTTAAATATTTCAAAATTTTTGGTATAAAACACTAATTTTTCTCTTTAGTTTTCTCCGTAGAGAATTTTAGTCATTTACTTCACGTATTCTCAGTGATGTGATCTCAGATGACTTATTAGCTTACCATCTTATAATCAAATCATCACAGAATAATGGTTTGCTACTGATTCACAGTTAAATTTTTTTTAAAAAGACAAACATAAAAATAGTGATTCATTATAAGTAGGTGAATTAAGAAAAAATTTATGAAATAATAGTAAAACTACGTAGTTACTAGTTTTTAAATGTGTAGAATCAAGACGAACCAAAACCAAACACATAAAACATAATATGATGAAAAATAAATAGGGTATGTATGGGGAAGCGTCAGCCAGATGTTGATGGCTTGGGAATGGTGATATGTTTATGAGGGTTTATTATACTATTTCCATTATTTATGTGTATGTTCCAAAATCTCTCCAAAAGAGAAAAGAGAAAAAAAAAACCTAATATGGCTTAGAAAAGTCCTTATATTCATATAAGAAGAATGTTATATTTAGTGGTCTCTGTTTTACTAATTTAAGAGTTGTTGGAGAGAAAAAATTTGAACAGTAGACAATGTCTATAAGGGTAACATTTTAAAACAAAAGAAATAAAATGCAGAAAAATTTATGGGTACCAGAGATACTAGAAAGAAAATTGATACCAAAGAAAAGAAATGTGTGAAAGAAATGCTCAGTTTTATCACAGTATCCAACATGATTAAAAGCATAACTGTATAATAAGAAACACATTTTCACACCAGTTAAAAAGGTAATAAAAGTCTTCTCAGGGAAATGCAAAACTCTTACTCAACCTTCAAATAAATAACAAGTATTGTTTCTCCTTGGAAATCATTTCTATCGTTCCAGAATAATACAAATAAAGCTCCCATTTCCAGCCTTTCACAATCACATAGCATTGTACATATATTTATAATACACATTAAATTGTAATCATGGTTTGAGTTGTCTACTGTTCCTAATAACCTATAAACTTCTTTCTAGAAAGAATAATGTTTTACTTGCTTTGTGTTTGCCACATATAATATGGTATCAAATGCAAAGTGAATCAATATCTGTTGTAAAGATCAACCCTAATACCAATAGGAATGTCAGTAAACCATTTAAAAAAGAAATCAGCAATATTTTATTATTAAATAATTACTTATCTCATGCTGAAGTTAGCCTGGTGATTTTTTTTTTACTATCTCCTTTCCTATCTTACCTTACTGAATCAGCTTTCAGACCAAAATACATGCCTGAACATATGTTATTACAGATAGCAAGAGAAAGTTATGCCAAAGATATTACTTATAATGATACTTACTTGTGATATTTTGTCTAAAAATACCAGAAATAGAAACTTGAGAAAGGTTTCATTTTATATCACATTGATTACAAAAGTATCATTTTCTTCTAAGAATAAAAATTTTGTAAGTTCAAAGAAATAAAGCAGCAATCATACAAACATAAACCCATTATGAAAGTGTAGATATACACTAAGAAATTCTGATTTATCTGATAATAAAAAATAAATGACAGAATATTTTTAAATGGAACTGACAGCAAGAAATGTGTTGATAGAAACTTTGAAGATAATTTTTGAAGACAACAAAATAACTTTGGTGATGGCTTCTTTCATCTTTGTTTTACTAAATTACTGTTGCAGAAAGCCTGGCATATTTTACATTACCAAATGATGCTTATAAATCAATTTTTACTTCAATTTTATTTAAAAGTATCAAATTACTAAAGTCAAGTTTCTGAGGAATTAATCCATTCACATAACTAAAAAATGGAAAATTATAAAAGTGAGGTATGTTGAGAAATTCTCCCCTGTATTCCTAACAAGCATACATCAAGTTTTCTTCCACAAAGACAATACAGTTCAATTTTTTTTTTTGTATGTGATTCCAGATATATATTCTTCCCTCATGGTCTGTTTCTAAAAGGAAACAGTTTAAAATAGAAGTTTTTCACATCAGATATTAGATTTATTTCCAAGTATTATTTAGTAGATATATATTTTAATGTCATGTTCCAATTTTTTTGGCTGATTATTAATTTGTCTGCCAGAGCAAAATATCACACACTGGGTGGCTTAAACAACAAAAATTTCTTTTCTCACAGTTCCGGAGGCAGGGAGTAAAAGATCCGGGTGTTTGGTTGCCCCTGTGGCCTCTCCTTGGCTTGTAGATGACCAACTGACTTCTCTTACCTTCACGTGCTCTTTCCTCTGTGGATGGGTGTCCCTGGTGTCTCTTTTTATTTTAAGGACATCAGTCATACTAAATTATGCCCCCATCTTTATTACCAAATTTAATCTTAGGTACCTCTTTAACACGCCTCTTTGCGGATACAGTCACATTGGACTTCAGCACTTACACATACGAATTGGGGTAGGTGGGGGAAGGAAGTGTAGTTTAACCTATAAAAGCTGATATATAGAAATTCGATCTTTTAATATTTAACTTTGTATTAAAAAATGTAAAACTTAATATAGTTTTAATAATTTTTCTGTGACATTTGGCATCTCAAAGGGTAACAGTCTTCCTTCATTTCCAATTCCTTTAGCTATTATTTTCTTTGCCTTACTACGTAAGTGAGAACTCAGCATAGTGACAAGTAGCAGGATAAAAGTATATAGCCTTGCCTTGTTTCCCATCTCAAAAACAATGTTTAACATTTCCCATCTCAGATTGCTTTAAATATATTTTATTAAATTTTTTTATTTATTCCCTTTTGGCTAAGATTATTTTTTATCTTGAATATTTTATTTTATTAAAAGGTTTTCCTGAATAAATGGAGATAAGCTGATTTTCTTAATATGTTTTATTAATATAATGAATAACAACTGTTGTTTTATATTTCAATATAAAAACTCACCCTGGTTTCTGTAATAAACCCAATTACTTATGATGTATACATTTTTAATATTTACCTGAATTTCACTTCCTACTGTTTTCACTAGGAGTTTACTATAATGTACATAGGTAGGAATTTATTTTTATTTTCCCTACATGGAATTTATCAGGCACTTATTTTTGGCACTTATTTTTCATACATTATAATCTCTTTTACATTTTATACCATTTGTTTCTGTGGGATCTACTTTAAATATTCCTTTTTAACCTATTTACAGTTGTTTTTCTCCTAAGCTGTTTCTAAAAATTTAAGCCTGTCTACCTAGTTTTTAATTTCCTATATTACATTTTTTTCACTTCTAGTTCAATTGTGTTCTTTTATGTAATTCCAAGTTCCCTGTTAAAATTAACATTCTTTCTTTTTAATGGCAGCCCCTGGTGGCTTCATCACCTGCATGTCTCTTTCTTCTTATCTGTTGTTACTGCTTATCTAATTAGTTTTTATTGTATACTCAATGTTGTACTTGGAAAAATGTTTGTATAAATAATGTGAGACCTATGACAAAGTAATGTTTCTCTAAAAAGACACATTTTATTCCAGGTGCTTGGGTCACTATCAGTTTAGAATTATTATAATAAAATTTCTAAGATCAAGGTGATGTGGAATTAGAAAGTAGTTCTAATTGACTTGAGTTTATTGTTACTCTTAAATTAGTGTCCTCAGAAGTTTATGCACAAAGTAAATGTTGTTCACGTGGCATCCCATTTGATGGGTCTTAGACTTCTTGTCTTGCCCTTGCAGTAACAAAAAGCTGTTACAGTGTGCTCTTCAACCCCTCAGCCACTATATCTAGATTCAACAACATCTGTTGGAGAAAAGGGGCTCCTAATACATCTCTGGAACCCTATCCTTCCCCAAAAGAATGGCCCAATTGGTCTTTACTCTTGTTTTATCACTCCAATATCTTCAAGTAGATCTTTAGTTTGACTTTTTTTTTTTTTTTTTTTTTTTTTTTTTTTTTTTTTTTTTTTTTTTTTTTTTTTTTTGGTCCAAGTGTTTTACTTATCTTCAGTAAAGAGAGTCTTCAGAAGGTAAGTTCACTATTACTGGGTGGCAATAATTCTTATTCAATTACCACAAGTTAAGCAGAAATATTTAGGCACAATATGTCTTACGTATCTAGTAGTGACACTATTGTATAATAAATACTTTTCTATTCTCTTTTTAATTTAATTCTTATCCACTTATTTTTCTGAACTTATTTTTACAGGAAGTTTATATTTCAGATGGTGTACGGATGTGTACCAGGCTAACTAGAGATTTTCCTATGATCCAGGATTCTGAATTTGAGTTTTTTGAGCTTTTACTATTTGTCAATGATAACAGGCAACAGTATAGTTCCACTCCTCGATGCAAAGATGTTTTTCTTCCATCCTCGCAGAGAAAACTGTTTCCTATGATTATAGTTATACACACACACACATATATATGTATACATAGACATATCTTGTTATTTAGTCCTTTTTCTTCTACTTCTAGCCAATTCCTTCCTGATGCTATTGTTATAGTGAAGATACTTAGTTTTCACCTTACCTTAAATATTTTGCTTTATCCTCAAAAAGGAATTTTAGTTGGACCTCCTGAGATGCCGGGGTAATGTTATCTTTTATTTAGTTCCACCTGTATGCCTTTTCTGATGAACATCCACTGCTGTGGGCAGTCATTTTATCTATTTTAGGTTTTGAGGATTAGCTTTTCCTATATTTTCTAAATGATTTCTTTAAAAATAATGAAGGAAATGATTTCTAGAACACTGAAATATTTTATGATATGCAATATACTATTTACAAAGTAGAACAATTAATTTGGCAAACTCATTCCAGAAAAAGTGCTACATACCTCATTCCTGAATATCACTATGGTCACCTCCAAAATACTCCCCTTGGGAAGCTGTGCACTGATGCCAGCACACAGTCCACCCTTCAAAGCAATTTTGGAACTCTTTTTTTGGAATAGCCATCAGAACTGTCACCATAACCAAAATCTGACAATTAGTTTCACAAACTTGTCACTGTGCCCTTACATTGGCAGCGCTGTACAGACAACTCGGAAAGGTGTAATAACCTTGGCAAGGTTGCGAGATTCGGGAGCCCTATTCAAATGAAAACATTAATTCTCTTTATTCATTATTATTATCATCTCTAAATGGTCATTATCAAACCCACTGAATTAAAAGTTCACTTACTATAGCATAGTTTTCAAATAATTTTAAAATAACACATTCACTCAGATTAAATAATTTTTTTCAGATTAAATAATTTTAAATGGACAAACTGAATCAGGACATCTGGAACTTTCAAGATTATTGCCTAAGGATCATGTATAATAGCCATTTATTCAGCACATTATTACTTTTTCAAGGAACAATTAGCTCATGATATTATTTACTCTCCATAATAAAAACTGACAGTGAAGTATAAATTAAATAATTCTGGCATAGGATTTAGGAACCTAAGACCATAAGATTTGGAACCAATTTGGCTTTGGTTCCAAAGTCACGTAAATTCAGTGTAAAAAAGTCACTTAATTTCAGTATGCATCAAGAGCTGGAATGTAGCTCTGTGGTTTTTGTCTTTCCAACATTAAATCTCATTTATTCAGTGACAAAACACCATTTTCATTAATCTATTAGGAGTTTATGTTGTTCAGATGAGATAAATTCCTCTACTGACTCAAGACATTAGGTCATTGCCTGGATGTCACTGATTTATTCGTGACTGGACATACGAACCAATTACGACCAATAATAGTATCAGCCGAGACTATTGTTGGAGCTTTAGAAAAGAGATATTCTTCCCCCTGGGATTATAAACTGATAGAATGTAAACCGGGTGGTCTGGAAGCCCCCATGTAGATAGCCTGCCAGTAAACACAACCAACGCAAGGGAAAAATATAGTAGGAAAGACAGGAACTTCTTGTTTTTACATGAGCTCCTGTATTCTGCCATGTTTGCTCAACAATTTTTTTTTAAAGCCAGTGTGAATTGAAATTCTGTCCTTTATATGAGGACAAGTCATGACATATACTATCTTCAGCTATAAAAATCATAGAAAAAACTACATGATGATTTTCAAAGTTAAGTCACTGTAATGCAAACCCTAAGAGGAAGTAATTAAATACAGAATATAAGTGGTCTTAGTGCTGCTAATTCATCAGCACCAAAAATAGTACCTGGTATATAGTAAATTCTCAATAATAGTTGTCAAATAAATGGATGGAGTTTTGTCTTCAGATGCTGATATTGTTTTCTAATTAAGCCTACTTCGTTATTAATCCACTAGGAGAGAAAATATCATTTATTTTCAATAGAGTGTGGTATTAAATTAAATATTCTTTTTTCTTGGCTATCAGGCAGCTTGAGAACTCAAGGAGAAAGGGTTTTTCTTAGCTTCATGTAAACCAAAAAACACAGACAACTCTCTATTCTTTATACTAGATTGGCCTACCATAAAAAGAGTTATCACGTATATGAAGATCTAATATATCTATTTTATCATAGTTATCAAATTTTTATTGAGCACATACTATGGGCTAGGAATTGTGCTATTGAAATATGTTGTAGTAGAAATAGCAAAATAACTCCTCAATGTCCTGCCTCATTATATATGAACAATGTAATGTTTACCTAATAGGATTTGTGAGGATAAAAAGATAATTATACACATGAAAATGCACTAATATGTACATATAAGATGTTTCTTAATGGCAACCTAAATTAGGACTTAAAATTGAGTCTTATTTCATGGACATGAGCAGCTGCCCTGTTCTAGGCAGAATCATTTCTATAAAATATGATATGAAGGTAGCATACGGTAGAATGTAACGTTCTATAGTATGGTCCCCCTAGAACACAACTCTAGGAAGCACCATTCACACGAATGATACACAGTTCTGGCCCTGGGTCACATCAGTAATAGAGGCCAATGTCTCTCACTGTCCTCTTCTCTTACTGTCATTGAAACTTCAGTGACTGTTAAAGTGTCCCAAAACATCATATGTATATTCCAGAAAGCTCCCTTAGAGGACTCATGGATGAGTCCTCTAACAACATGGACTCTTTTTTCTTTTTCATCTCCAGATTCAGCTTCCCACAGAAATGTCTGCTGCCAGGACCGCTCTGAACACTACAGGAAGGCATTTGGACTCCGCAACCTAAGGCTGAACTGCTTCCGTCCGACACTGGCATCACTTCTCATAATCTCTCCTCCGGCCACTGGCACCATCACCTTTGCTGGGCATTATTGCTGCCTCTTTCCCTGCCAAGAACGTCCATCTCTGCTGTGATGAAGAGCTCAGAAAGCCAATGTGGCTCTTGTAGAAGGAAAAAAAAGAAAGCCATTAGCTCATGGCTTTTATGAAAACGTGGGAACGTGGGAGCAGCACATGACTGTTTTATGGACAGCAAGAACCTTAAAGGCTTTATGGGGAAAAAAAAAATTGAGGATGGCCAGGTAAAGTTTTAAAGTGTGTGTGTGTGCGTGTGCACGCGCACGTGTGTGTGTGCGTTCGTGTGTGTGTGCGTGCGTGTGTGCGTGCGTGCGTGTGTGCGTGTGCATGTGTGTGTGTGCGCGCGCACGTGTGTGTGTGTGCGTGTGTGTGTGTGCGTATGTGTGTGTGCGTGTGTGTGTGCGCGTGTGCGTGTGTGTGTGTGTGTGCGTGTGTGTGTGTTCAGAGAATTCTCACTGTTCATATTCTTGAAAGATATGAAGAAAATGAGGTTCTGTTCATCATGGGACAAGGTGCAAGGACAAGAGGCCTGAATTGCGATCACCTAGGCTTAGGAATAGGTACAACACAGAATCGTCGGGAGCTTAGTTCTTGCTGATGTCAGTGGAAATCATTTTATTCCCTCAGCATCTTTAACACTCTGAGCCCGGAGGCTTCTCCATGGGCACTGTGTTCAATGTAGTAGTGAAGAACGCCTCTCTCACTTTGGCTACATTAGATCACATAGTTTTATCGCGGGCTTGGTGTATGCCTCAGAGTCTACATCTTCCAAAACTTCCAGAGGAATTAGACAGAAATGTATGGACTTTTGGGTCAGGAACTAATTTTTTTACAATTATAATATTGTATTGAGAATCATCCCTCCTATTATGAGCTGAATTGTATCTCCCCAAAATGTTTATGTTGAAAATCTACTCCCTCAGCTGTGACGTATTTGGAGACAGGCCTTTTAAAGAGGTATTTAAGTTAAAATGAGGTCACTAGTGGGGGCTCTATTCTAATATTGTGGGCATCCTTATAGGAGGAGGAAATGTGGACACGGACACGTACATAGGGAAGACCATGTGGAGACACAAGGGGAAGATGCTGATCTACAGCCAAAGAGAAAGTGTGCAGGAGAAATTAACCTTGCCTGCGCCCAAATCTCAAATTCTCAGCATCCAGAACTGTGAGAAAATGAAGTGCTGCTGTGGAAGCCGCCCACTGTGTGTTGCTATGTAATGGCGGCTGTAGCAAACGAACACATCACCCTTCTCAGATCTAACGTTCAGTTAATAGAAGCCAGTTCTCTGATGCCCCTATCATTCCTTAAAATAAATTCTCTCAAAAGCCTCTCCAGGCCTCTGCCACGTGAATCCCCCTGACACGCCCAGTAGGTCTGAATCCCAGTATTAGATGCAACTTAAGCTTGAGATGAGCCACACATTCTCTCTTCTCAACCCAAACACTACTACACTTTTAATCAACTGTCACAACACTATTGCTGGCCCAATCATTATAACAGATGCTCCTTTTAAAAGGCAATAATTACTTTACTGTATCATTAAGGATCATAGACATGAACTAATACAGAATAAAAGGCAAACTACTTAAAAAAGAGAGCAATGCATTTGTTCAATTATTTCCACTTCGTAAGAACGTCTTTAGGAGAACCTACCTAGAGCTCTGCTGTTTGCAATATTGGTCAATAGCTGAAGTAATGGTCTTGTCATTAGGCTTGCTTTAACATAAAAGCTTTGTGGTGTCACAGAGAACTTTCATTGAAAAAGAAATTGACTATCTGGCACAATTGAATGTGCTTGTGCTTCTGAGTGAATTTATAAGCTCATTCTGATTGATGACACATTGCAGAGCATCTTGCAGGGTTGGAGAAGAAAAATTAAAGACCAAGATTGCATACCGATAAAGGGCAATTGTTCTTTTCTTTGCTCAGTGTGATTTAAAATCTTGTTATACATTAGAATAATTCATTTTCCTTTCCTTATGAATTAATAGGTACACTATAAATACTGGAGTTAAACAAAAATGAATTTAAATACTGGCCTATGTACTTAAATACTATAACGTCCCTCCCCTTATACAGATTCCTACTGTATTCTAGTCTGTAAACTAAGGATAGTAATGTATATTCCACAGTAGTTGTGTGAATTATTAATAAATAGTACCTTGAAATTAGAAAATTTTCATGGAATGTTAGTTACCTTCAATAATGTTAGCAGAGGCAAAATGTTTGGCATTACAATAAAATTAAATATAATACACAATTTGCTTATATTGTATATTTTCTTTGAGAGGGTATAATAATTTCCTAGGGCTGCCTTAACAAAGTACCACAAACTAGGTTGTTTAAGACAAGAGAAATTTATTCTCATATCATTCTAAATGCTAGAATTCTGAATTCAAGGTGTTGGCAAGGCTGTTCTTCTGGAAGCTCTGAGGGGGAAATGATCTCATGGCGTTCTCCTAGCTTCTGGTGGTTGGTTACTGGCAATGTGTTCCTTGCTTTCTAGATGCATCATTCCCATCTTTGACTCCATCTTCACGTGACTTTCCTCCTAATGTGTCTTCACACGTCCTTCTCATTTCCAAATAAGGTCACATTCTGAAGTTCTCCATGGGCATGAATTTGGGGGGACATTGTTCACTCAGCTCAGGGGGATATGTGTTTCAAGTCAGGACATGAGTCCATAGTGTAGTCAGTGTCTATGATGAATGAAAACCACTTAAAAGGCGTAAGATAGGACACCATTTACCAATAAGAAGCATTATTCTCCTCTTAATTCTTGCACGAAACATTTTTTTCAATATAATATGCTTTGATAGAGAAACTTAATCTCGTTAGCTCAAAATATTTTCAAGTTTCTATAGAAAACCAGCACTTAAAATAGTCACAATTATATATTCCAAGTACAAAACAATAAAAATGTAAAAGCATTTCTCTGCCCTTAATTCCAAGAGTAGTAAAAGCAATAAATACTAAAGAAATTTAGAAAAATAAAACTAACTCTAGGCTGAAATCTTGATAAGATGTTTACATGATTGGAAATTAATTTCATGTTGCGTACTGTTTGATTTTCCAAACAGTAAGTAATAATCCTCCTAGGGTACTGTTGTTTTAAGCCCTGACATTGTACAGGTTTGAGTGTGAAGGGACGAAGGGACAGCGAAGGCAGAGAAGGAGTGTGCTGCTCCCTGTGATGCCGGGATGCTTTGAAAAGACTCCAGATGCTTGGCCTGGTCCTCACGCCAGAGCAGGACTGGGAGGAAGGGCTCCAGTGGCTCTTGCCAACCACACTGCCTGCAGCTGACTAGGGCAAAATGACTTTGAACAAGGACTCAGAACAGCGGTATGGCCAAAGCAAGGAGTGTTGTGGTGGACAGAACAGTGAAGATGAAAGTGAAATAAAGCTGAGTAAGCAGGCAGGAGTGGGGGAACTGATGAAATACTCAAATGCCACCTATTTCCTATCACTCCCACTGCTACCTGTCCCTTGCTCAGTGAAGGAGAGTTAGTCAGAGACAATCATTTGGAACTTAATCCTGAGCGTTTCAGTGAGAAGAAAGAATATCCTTAAGCATATCTGGTGTTTCTTTTGCTTGTAGGAGCTACTTTTTAGTAACTGTATTAAATTCATGAATATCTGAGGACTTGACCACAAGCATGAACTCCTAGGCAATTCTGATACACATTTCTTATTGTTACTAAAAACTACTAGAGAAAAATACTGTAATATTTTGCTTTATGGACTCTACCTTGATCCTCTATCCTCTAACTACAATTGTTAGAGTAGCACAAGCTAGCTCTCAATTCTACATTTTAACTTGCTTTTGCACAACCTCCAGTTTTCTGCCAACGCTTCCCCAGTGTCAGGGCTTCCCCAGGGGTAGGGCTGCAGAAGGATCGCACACATACTCATTAACAGTCTTGGCAGATCAAAGATGAATTCACCGTTTTATCATTTTCCTGAGGGACTTGATTTTGTTGTATCCACTGATAGGCTTTTCGCTGCCGGTCTGTAGCTATCCTGCCAGTGCTTCCAGCATTAGTTCATCAGCCTCCATCTGGGCACCGCCGCTTTTGCTGTGGGGACTGACATCTTGAAGCAAATGTGCTGGACGGAAGGCGGCTCCTTTCTCTACAGACTCAATGTGCCTGTGCCACACTGTCCACCGTGCAGAGGTGGAGAAAGGATCTCTTACTCCCTTAAGTGTATTTATTATGTTGGTTCTAAAGCAGTAGTCTTTAGTGAAACAAGCCCCCCTTTTCAACTTTATTGGGGTGAAGAGAGAGTTAATAATTGAGCCATGTACATTTTTAGACAGAGTTCAAAAGAGTTTGCAGTGGAAAGTCTTTCTCTCCCTAAAACATTTCCTTAATTTCAGTGGCAACAGGTTTACACAGACCTTTTGAATGATGTGTCTACATATTTTCCTATTAGAACAATAGCAGAAAAATCACACTTCTGTTCAATAAGTTTTTAAACTTAATATGACTTGGATATTAGTACATATTTTATTACTATTTACAATAGCTGCCTTCAAATGTAACTTTTTAATTACACCATAATAATAGATATTCTAAATGTTTTCATCCTTTTACTTTTCCCAGAAACAGTTAAAATGTAACCTCATACATATGTATTTTTTCACTTATGGAAATCTATCTGGAGGGCAAATTGCTGGTTTTAGAATTCCTTGGCCAAAGTCTATGTGCATCTCAAATTGTACTAAAAAATCACCATGTTGCATATCATACAAACTGCATCCAAATAAACTCTACATTTCCCCATATTTACACTACTTTTTGACTTTAGCCAATCTGGAAGTTGAAACACAGAATTATCTTATGGTTTTAATATGCATTTCTGGTAATATAATTTATATTGAGCTTATTTTCATGTATTTTAAAATCATTTTTATGTCATTTGATGTGAAGCTTTTTTTCATGTATATAATCCTTTTCCATTTTTTCCTTTTTTTTTTTTTTTTTTTTTTTTTTTTTTTTTTTTTTTTTTTTTTTTTTTTTTTTTTTTTTTTTTTTTTTTTTTTTTTTTTTTTTTTTTTTTTTTTTTTTTTTTTTTTTTTTTTTTTTTT